>AWOL01S0005582.1:49979-75312 GCA_000715115.1 Nicotiana otophora | reverse complement strand
CGAACTCACGTCTTCCGATCACCGTCCCGTGAGTTCTTACAAGTATAGAACGACTTACCATGATTCTACATCAGAAAAAAATGGATGAAAGAGAGCAGTAAACTCACCTTATTTGTTGGATAACTCAGCTCCTATCTTGGTTCTTCAAACTCTAGATTTTACCTCCAATTAGAACTTGAAAGGGAGAGAAAATCAATTAGAGTTTGTGGGAAATATTTGGGAGGATTTTTGCAGAGCTTATGTCTGGTTATTATGCTCTATTTTAAGTATAATATATGAAGAAAATAGTCCTTTAAAAGGCCTATTTGGACGACCCAAAATGACCCATTTTTGGGCTCTCATTTAAGCAAGTAGGTGACACACCTACTTGTCACCTAGCCGCTTGCACAGTATCGCAAAAATGCGCATATCTCTCTACCCCGATGGCGTATTGACAAACGGTTTAATGCTTTGGAAAATAGATTCATAGATATTTAATTTTATGTGTGGAACACCCCATAACTCTAAGAATATTGGGAGAAAATTGCAGTTACATTTGACCCAAAGTTTCAGTAAAACTTATGAATGTAACTTGTGATGACTTTCATCGACTTTTGTTCCACAACTCGCTTGACTTCAAAACATAACACATGGATGTCATACGACTAATATAAATCATAAAATAATCTCCTTATCATGTTAAGCACCCTAGTCTCACCCCAAAGGTATATGTTATAACATTCCCAACTTGTCGACTTTCGACGAAATATTATTTTCTTCAATTGCTTTAGCTTCTGAACCGTCCAACCCTCTTTGTACTTGTTGTTCATGATCTTCAATATTTGTAACCTCAGAGGTAACATGATTAACTTACTTTATATACTTTTAAATATTATCTCATTTTTGGTCCTACATTAGTTTGCTTACGACGCATTTTTACGTACGGAAATATAGGGTGTAACATCAATATCCGGTCAACCTTTTCAACTTAAGCTTCCAACTTTGAGACTAAGTGTCTCAATTTATTCCGAAATCTCCCCGGACCCGAACTGACTACTCCGGCAAGTAAATAACAACTATAAAGCATAAAATGAGTAGTAAATAGGGGAACGAGGCTACAACTCTCAAAATGACCGTCTGGGTCATTACATCCTCCCCCTCTTAAACAAACGTTTATCCTCAAACGGGTCTAGAAACGTACCTGAAGTCTAAAATAGGCGTGGATATCTACTCCGCATATCCCGCTCAGTCTCCCAAGTAGTCTCCTCAACTGGCTGACCTCTCCATTGTACCTTCACTAAAGTTATGTCCTTTGACCTCAACTTTCGAACCTGCTGATCCAAAATGGCCACCGACACCACATCATAAGTCAAATCACCATCCAACTGAACCGTGATAAAATCCAAAACATGATATGCAAGGCAATCTTGTAAGCCACCTCTCCAATCCTTTGAAGTACCTCAAACGGCCCAATATACCGATAGCTCAACTTGCCCTTCTTCACGAATCTCATAAACCCTTCATGGGTGAAACCTTGAGCAGTACCTTCTCCCCAACCATGAAAGCAACATCACAAACCTTCCTATTGGCGTAATGCTTCTGTCTGGACTGCGCCGTGCAAAGCCGATCCTGAATCAATTTAACCTTGTCCAAAGCATCCTGAACCAAGTCAGTACCTAATAGCCTAGCCTCCCCAGGCTCAAACCAACAAACTAGAGATTGACAATGTCTACCATACAAAGCCTCGTCCAGAGATATCTGAATGCTTGATTGGTAGCTATTATTGTAGGCAAACTCTACGAGCGGCAGAAAATGATCCCAAGAACCCCCGAAATCAATGACACAAGCGCGTAACATGTCCTCCAATATCTGAATAGTGCGCTCAGACTGTTCGTCCATCTGAGGTAAAATGTTGTACTCTACTCAACTTGGGTGCTCAACTCTCGCTGCATGGCTCTCCAAAATTGCGATGTAAATTGCATGCCCCGATCTGAAATGATGGACACTGGCATACCGTGAAGGTGAACAATCTCGCGGATGTAAATCTCAAACAACCACTATGAATAATAAGTAGTCCCAACAAGAATGAAGTGTGCATACTTGGTCAGCCGATCCATAATCACCCAAATAACGTCGATGTAATGACCTGACTTGTCATTTCAAGAATTAGCATCCCGTTCAGCGGCTTAAGACCTCGAGAAGCTTTGTAATGTGTATTATGACTTGTGCGCGCGGTCGAGTTTGGTTTTTGGATGATTCGAGATTTAATTGAAAAAATAATATATTCTTGTTTTGGAATCTTACATGAAAAGAGTTGACCGGAGTTTGACTTTTGTGCAAACGACACCGGAATGGAACTTTCATAGTTCCAATAGCTTCATATGGTGATTTCGGTCTTAGGCGTATGCCCGAAATTGGAGTTGGAAGTCTGTAGAATAATTTGGCGCATTTTGGCGAAATTAGAAAGTTGATGTGTGCTAATTATATTATTTTGTGTGCATACGAGGACTATTAATATGATGGATATCAATTGAATATTATAATAAGTGTACGAGGTATATTATATGTGATGTGGGGTTTAAGGAGAGGCCTAAGTATAAGTCAAGTTTGAAATTTCATGATAAACTAAAGTTCCAAATGAGTACGCACAAGACCAAATTTTGAACGAGCATATCTACATATATATAAGGATTTATGTGATATAAAACCTATAAAATGAAATATCTTCGATTCTAGTTTCTAATTCTTCAAACCGTTCATCATTTGGACACTCCTACAAGAGGTTATGACCAAATTACCAAAAGCTGACAGAATGTAACACTACCGCGCCGCCCCATGTGTCGCGCATGTGGAAAATTCCAGAATATTTCAAAATGTCATTTCCAGACACTTTTTACACAGCCTCCCCGTGCCCCACGCCCCACGGCGCCCCACACACCGCGGCTGTACAAAATTTGGGTTTTTATAGCCCGACCCCCATTTTATTTAACTCGTTTAGGGTTCATATTTTTAGGTATTTTCTGGTGTTGTAGAGAGAGGGGAAAGCGATTCTAGAGAGAGGAAAGGAAGGACTAAAGATTTCACTACTCTACCTTGAATCAAACCTTCAAATCGCATCAAAGGGTTGCTAGAGCTTCAAAGAGGTAAGAATTTCTTTCCCCAATCCTTCAGTTTCGAAATCTAACTAGAAATGGGTAATTAGTAAGGTGATTCTTGGATGTGAGAGTATTATTTATACATGCCCCTACCAATAAAGTTATGGGAATATTATTAAGTTCAAATGGGTAAATATTGGGTTGAAAAATGGTAGAAATCTTCAAAGACTTTAATGGAAGATTCGAAGGGCAGTCCGATATCGGAATTCAATAATTTTTGTATGGTTGAACTCGTATCAGAACGGGTGTTCGAATTTCATGAGTTTTTCCGGGATTCAAAATGTGGGTCCCACTATCGATTTTTAAAATAAATTTCGGATTTTAATACGGAATATTAGTAATTTCATATGGAATTAATTCCTACGATTCGTATTGAGTATATTGAATTATTTGTGACTAGATTTGAAGCGTTCGGACACGAATTCGCGAGGCAAAGGTTTATTGGAATCTTGAATTTTGTTGTGAAGCGATGTAAGTGTCTTGCCTAACCTTGAGTGGGAGAATTACCCCTTAGGCATTGAGTCTTATATGGAAATTGTGTAATTGAAAACCATATACGCGAGGTGACGAGTACGTACTTGGTTTATATGTGCAAATTATATCGGTTGAAATTCGTAGACGCCCTTAAGTATTAAATTGGAAAATTATTGTAACTTATTAAATTCCTTATTTGTCATGCCTCATTCCTTGTTTGCCGAGGTTGTTTTTATATGATAATTTTGTGTGATTGCCACTTGACTTTTATGTGAACTCTGTGTTTGTTTGAGTTGCCATTTTTATGGAAAACACTTTCACTATTGATTTTACCTACAGATAATTTAAATGGAAAATTTAGTTAATAAGATGAATAAATCTATTTATTTCCTGAAGTTGTGATTTAAAAGAGGTGTTGTTCCTTGATGAATTACTTTTCAGTTCACGTTGTTGAAAATTTGGTATTGAATTATAAAGGTCGTGAATCATATTAAGGCAAAGTGCCAAATTGTGAAATATTATTCGGTTGAGTTGTTCACTCCCGAACATTTTGTTAAGATGTTATGCACATTATGATCGAGTCGTGAGCTCTTTATTGTGAAAAAATAATATATTGATGATTTATGTGGCAAGTTGTAATATTTGAGCACTTGATGTGCAATCTGTGATATGTTGTAATATTTGAGCACTTGATGTGCAATTTGTGATATGTTATGATATGTGAGCACTTTAGGTGCAAGTTGTATTATGCTGTGATATTTGGGCACTTGAGGTGCGATTTGTGAAATATTATGATATTAATACGCATGCGGTGATATAAGGTTAGGGTGTTGAAACGCATGTGGTGAGATAAGGGTGGCTTGAAACGCGTGGCTAGTAGGGTAACTACTAGAAGTCATGTGGTGTGATAAGGGTGGCTAAAATGCGGGATGCTATTTCGGAAAAAATAATTTCTTTAAAATTAACTGTGAAGGCTCCCGCTGTGATATAAGAAAATGAGATATTGTGAATTTATTTATGATTTGGGACTACGAGGCAGTACCTCGGGAGTTCCTTGTTGATATTTCTTTATTTATGTTCTTGTCTTTGGTGATTTTATTTCATTTAATATGTAAATTCTTGTCTTCTTCCGCGATGTACTAGTTGACTTTATTATTATGTATTTTGTGCTCCTAGTTGTATTGTGTTGGCTTTGTCTTTTTAGCATGAGACTCTGAAGAAGTATATTTCTATTTTTTCTTACTGATTTTTGATGATTGAGTTATTTTAAATAAAAGAAATTATTATTATGTTTTAAATGAAATAGTTTTACATCCAAATCAGTAGTTTATTTTATGCTTTAATTTAAGTGCAGTGTTATTTTTTCATCCAAATGATTTCTAAAATAAATTCATTTCTTTATTGATTTCTTACTTGATTTAAAAATTATAAACTCACTTTAGTGGAAATAAATTGATCGTGTGGATCTTATATACATTGATATTATTGGCACGTGAGTTGTTCGTGCAGTTGTGATAGAAATATGGGCACGAGGTGCCGTGAAAATATGGAAGTGGGCGACCCGTATTTTTATGATTTTGAAATGAGGTGTCACAAAGTGACTTTTATTTGAAAGAATTATATTCAAAATATTATTTCAAATAATTATATTCGAAAGATATTTATTTGAAAGAATTATATTTGAAAGATATTTATTTGAAGGAAGTATATTCGAAATATATTTATTGGTAAGGGTTATATCCTAAAGATTATTATTTGAAAATTTTTTAGGTGAAAGATTTATAATTGAAGGACTTGATTAAATGGTTGTACTTGTATTCATTATTTGTTGAGAAATATTTATGGTATTCTTGTTGTCCTGCTGTTTATATCACTGGTTGATTATTGTTGCTATCATTGCTATTTGTTTCTTATTATTTTTGTATGCTATATTGCACAAGTTATTAGACTAGTGAGTGTCTTGACTGTACCTCGCCACTACTCCATCGAGATTAGTCTTTATACTTACTGGGTACCGACTGTGGTGTACTCATACTACACTTATGCACATTTTTGTGCAGAGTCAGGTATTGGAGATATCAGACTTGGACAGAGTTAGAGTGTTATCGCAAGGACTTAAGGTACATCAGTTTGGTCGTCGCAGTCACTTGGAGTCTTTCCATTTTATTGTACTGTCAACTCTATTTTGAACAGTATTGTATATTCGATCCTTGAAATCATTGCATGTAATTCATTTAGAGTTCGTGACTCAGTATTACCATTCTTGGGAAGGTGTTATAATTATTTCCGTTGTTGGTTCGATATCCATTTAAAAACAATGGCTTGAATTGTTATTATAATCGGCTTACTTAGTCTTAGAGGCTAAGTGTCATCATGATGCCTGTGGTGGGATTTTGGGTCGTGACAGTCGAACTTCCTTAAAGTCCATGGGAGCCCAACTACAACATCCATGGTGCTCCCATTTCCACTCTGGAATCTCTTGCCTCTGAAGTAATCCACTGGTCTCTGATGCTCATACTTTACCAGCTGACAGTTAAGGCACAGAGCTACAAACCCTACTATATCCTTCTTCATTCTTCTCCACCAATAGTGCTGCCTCAAGTCCTGGTACATCTTCGCGGTACCCGAATGAATGGAATATCGTGAACTGTGAGCCTTTTCAAGAATCAACTCACGTAGCCCATCTACATTAGGCACACAAATCCGATCCTGCATCCTCAACACCCCATCATCCCTAATAGTAACATATGTGGCATCACCGTGTTGAACCATGTTCTTAAGGACAAGCAAATGTGGATCATCATACTTGCGCTCTCTGATGTGATCATATAAGGAAGACCGAGAAACCACACAAGCTAGAACCCAGTTGGGCTCCGAAATATCTAATCTCATGAACTGGTTGGCCAAGGCCTGAACATCAACTGTAAGAGGTCTCTCACCAACAGGAATGAATGTAAGGCTACCCATATGCACTGCCTTTCTACTCAAAGCATCGACCACCACATTGACCATCCTGGGATGATACAGAATAGTGATATCATAATCCTTTAACAGCTCTAACCATCTCCGCTGCCTCAAATTTAGATCCTTTTGTTTGAACAAGTGTTGGAGACTCCGGTGATCCGTAAATACCTCACAAGACACACCGTAGATATAATGCCTCCAAATCTTCAATGCATGAACGATGGAAGCCAACTCCAAATCATGAACAGGGTAATTCTTCTCATGAGGCTTCAACTGACGTGAAGCATAAGCAATCACTCTACCCTCTTGCATCAAGACACACCCAATACCGATCCGAGAAGCATCACAACACATTGTATATGAACCTGAATCTGAAGGCAAAACTAGAACTGGAGTTGTGGTCAAGGCAGTCTTGAGCTTCTGAAAGATCTCCTCACAATCATCCAACCACCTGAAAGGAGCACTCTTCTGGGTCAATTTGGTCAAAGACGATGCAATAGACAAGAAACCCTCTACGAAGCGACGATAATAATCGGCCAAGCGGAGAAAGCTCCGAATCTATGTAGCTGAGGACGGTCTGGGCCAACTCTAAACCACCTCTATCTTCTTTGGATCCACCTGAATCCCCTCACTAGACACCACATGCCCCAAGAACGCCACTGAACTAAGCCAAAACTCACACTTGGAAAACTTGGCATAAAGCTTCTCCTCCCTCAACCACTGCAACACAACCCTCAAATGATGGGCATGCTCCTCCTGGCTACGAGAGTACACCAGGATATCGTCAATGAATACTATGACAAACGAGTCGAGATAAGGCTGAAATACACTATTTATCAGATGCATGAATGTTGCTGGGGCATTGGTCAACCCAAAAGACATCACAAGGAACTCATAATGACCATAACAGGTCCTGAATGTTGTCTTTAGAATATCTGAGTCCCGAATCTTCAACTGGTGATACCCTGACCTCAAATCGATCTTAGAGAACACCCATGCTCCCTGAAACTGGTCAAATAGATCATCAATGTGCGGCAAAGGATACTTGTTCTTGATCGTAACTTTGTTCAACTACCTATAATCGATGCACATCCGTATAGTACCATTCTTATTCTACACAAATAGGATCGGTGCACCCCAAGGCGACACATTTGGTCTAATATACCCCTTATCAAGAAGTTTTAGAAGTTGCTCCTTCAATACCTTCAACTCTTTTGGTGCTATATGATACGGTGGAATAGAAATGGGCTGAGTTCCCGGCACTAAGTTAATACCAAAGTCAATATCCCTGTCAGGCGGCATGCCCGGCAGGTCTGTAGGAAACACATTTGGAAAATCTCGCACCACCGGAACAAAATCAATAGTAGGAGTAATCAGCACCAACATCCCTTACAAATGCCAAATAAGATAAACAACCATCCGTTGGGCCTTCAAATATGAAATCACTCTGCTGGGAATATAGTCTAGAGAACCTCTCCACTCAATCCTTGGAAACCCCGGCATCGCCAACGTCACAGTCTTAGCATGACAATCTAGAACATCATGACATAGAGACAACCAATCCATACCCAAGATCACGACAAAATCAACCATACTAAGTAATGAAAGATCAACTCTAGTCTCCAATCCCCCAATAATCACTACACATGACCGATATACATGGTCCATAATAATAGTATCGCCCACTGGCGTAGATACATGAACAGATGAAACTAAGGACTCACAGGGTATATCCAGTTAATGAGCAAAATACGATAATACATACGAATAAGTGGAACTAGGGACAAATAATACAGAAGCGTCCCTGTGGCATACTAAGATAATAAATGTGATCACTGCATCTGAAGCAACAACATCTAGTCTGGCAGGAATAGCATAGAATTAGGCCTGACCGCCACCTGATCGGCCTCCCCCTCTAAGGAGACCTCTAGATGCCTAGGCCCCAACCCGAGCTGGCTGGGCGGGTGGTGAAGTGGCTGGTGCGGAAGTCGCATCCTGACTCCTCTACTGCACTGGACCTCCTGGGCGACGAGGACACTGCCTCTACATATTCCCAAACTCCCCGCACTCGAAGCAACTCCCCGGTGCTGGTGGTGGGGACTGAAGGGGGACCGAGTACAAGGATAACTGCTAGAAGGACTTGGCATAGATGAACCCTGAACCGATAGAACACGGGATGAACACTAAACTGGAAGGGAACTGAGATATGACTAACTCTGACAAGTACTCTATGAACCATGACTGGATGATGCACTACGGTGAACTGGATGATCCATCTGAGCGGGCCTATAAGGACGACCCTTGCTGTGATAGGACTGCCCCAGAAGGAACACCACCGAAACCACCCGAACCTCAAGGCCTTTTGGCCTACCTCTCCTCACGCTCCTGACTATGGACCTTCTCCATCTGCCGAGAAATATCAACCACCTCGTTGAAAGTAGCACCAGATACCCTCTCTTGAGTCATAAGCAACCGCAACTAATAGTTGAGGCCATCAATGAACCTCCTAATCCTATACCTATCCGTGGGAACCAACCAGACTGCGTGACGGGCCAACTCAAAAAATCTCATCTCGTACTGAATCACAGACATGCCATCCTGACGTAGTTGCTCAAATTGTCTGCGCATCTCCTCCCTACGAGACTATGGCACGAACTTCTCCAAGAAGAGAACGGAGAACTCATGCCATGTAAATGGCGCTGCACTGACTGGTCTTTGCCTCTCCTAAGCCTCCCACCATTTGAAGGCAGCCCCAGTAAACTAAAAAGTAGTGATTGAGACCCCACTGGTCTCCAAAATACCTGTTGTGCGAAGAATCCGCTGGCACCTGTCCAAAAAGTTCAGGGCATCCTCAAACTCAGCCCCACTGTATATTGGAGGCTGGAGCCTCCCAAATCTCTGTAGTCTCCTCTGCTCATCCTTAGTCATAACGGAACCCCACCTGGGCCTGAGCAACTACTACTAGTTGGGCTGGTAGTACCCCTGATGTCTGAAGTCCCTACATCACCTTCTCTGATGTACGGGCGACGGGAGTCTAACTACCTCCCTCGGCCTGAGAAGTGGTTTCCGCAGCCGGAACAGAAACTCCCTGAGTAAGGCTGTGCACACCGTCAAAATCCGAGCCAAGGCCTCCTAAAGTTCTGGAATCACAATGGGCAAAGCTGTTGCCTGTGGTAGCCCCATTGGCTCAATCGTATCTAGTACCTTCTCCTAAGCTGTAGCGACTGGTGCATCTGCAGGTGCTGCTCTAGCTGTTGTACTCGTTGCACCTCTGCCCCTTTCGCGGCCCCTTCCGCGGCCTCAGCCTCTCATGGCCCTAGCTGGTGGCACTATTGGATATCCGTCCTGTCCGATAGCACGTGTCCTCACCATCTGTAATCGAATAGAATGCAGAAGTTTAGTTACCCGAATTAACAAGTTAGCACGGCAAGAATACAAGAATGTAAAGTTTCCTAAGGGTTCGGTAGCCTCTCAAAGATAAGTACAGATGTCTCCGTACCGATCCCCAAGACTCTACTAAACCTGCTCATGACGCGTGAGATCTATGTATCCTAGGCTCTGATACCAACTTGTCACGACCCAAAACTAACCTGTCGTGATGGAGCCTAACGTGGTACTAGGCAAGCCGACACTTCAAAATACTTCCAACACTTTTAAATGAAAAATAAGAATAACACAGGTTCAAATCATCAAAACTCTCAAAAACTGGATAGAAAGTCAAAACCCAATACAGAAATTCCCAACATCGGGGTGTCACTGAGTACATGAGCGTCTATGCAACATAAGTCTAGAAATAATGTCTATGAAAGACTAAAACTAAATACAATAAACGAAAAGATAGGGAATGAGAGACAAGGTCTGCGAACACCGAGAAGCTACCTTGGAATCTCCAACGATCAAGCTGCGCAAAGAAATCAACACCCACCATGTCCGAAAATACCTGGATCTACACACGAAGTACCGGGTGCAGTGTGAGTACAACCAACTCAGTAAGTAACAAAACTAGATAACAGACTGAAAGTAGTGACGAGCTTGACGGATATAGCTCAATTACAGAAATTAAGACATAGAAAGATAGGCATACTTTCAAATTCGACAGTTAAGGCCAAAACAGTTAGTTCATGTCAAGTTCAATTGAAACAGGATATAATATCTCTCAGAAACTATATGACAATGATATATGGCAGCTGAAGTACAACAGTAATGAAATCAAGTGCAGAATCTTAGAGCAATAGTCACTCAGTCCTCCCATGAACTCCAACCTCACAGTCGCTCATTCCTCACAGTCTCTCATTCCTCTCAATCGCTCAGCATTCGGCACACGACACTTAGTAGGTACCTGCACTCACTGAGGGTGTGTACAGACTCCGAAGGGGCTCCTTCTTCTCAAGTGCTATAACAAGCCAATCATGGCATAAATCCATAAAACATGTTGCGGTGTGGAGCCCGATCCCATAAATATCCTCACAATCAAGCCCTTGGCCTCACTCAATTATGAACCTCTCCAGTATCTCGGACACTCAGTAACTATGACAATCAGCCCAAACAACAATGGTATAATCTATCAATAATGAACAATACAGACTGAGATGTAATGTGCAAGTAAAACTGTGACTAAGTACAAAATAACAATTTAGCAAAAAATTCGACAAGTACAGGAACTGTGCGTCCCTACAGTGCCAACACATAGTCTAAACATGATTTCTAACATGGTTTATAGTTCAATCTCTATAACACATAGAGAATATACGGATAAAAACAGATTATTCAAATACGCAGTTCCTAGGAATTGACCAAGTCACCATTACTACGGTGCACACCCGTCACCTAGCATGTGCGTCACCTCAAAACCAATCGCATGTCACATAATACGGGATTTCATACCCTCATAACCAAATTTAGAATTGTTACTTACCTCAAGCCGTGCAGATCCCTACTCCAACACACCCTTGCCTCGCGAACCGGCCTTCAAATGCCTCGAATCTCGCCACAAACAATTCGATATAATCAACATGCCTAAAGGAATAAATTCCATAAGAAAATACTAAGTTATTAATCAAAAGTCGACTCAAAAGTCGGGCCCCGAGCCTACGTCTCACAATTCGATAAAAGTCACAAAACCCGAAAGCCCATCCAACCACGAGCCCAACCATACCAAATTTACAAAAATCTGACACCAAATAGCCACCCCAAACCCCAAATTAAACTCTCCAAATCCATAGCCTCAAATTCCCAAATTCCACCTTAAATACACACAAACTAGGTGAAAATTTCAATGGGGAAACAAGATTATTGATTAAAAATAAACACAAGGGACTTAACTCAAGAAACCCCTCAAAAGTCCTCTCAAAAATTGCCTAATCCCGATCTTGAAATGTTCAAAATGAAGAAAAATCGCGAACCCTTGAATTTAAATGTTCTGCCCAGGATTTTCGCTTCTGCGGTTCATTTAGCCGCTTCTGTGGCACCGCTTTTGCAGTAAACCATCCGCATCTGTGGAAGTCACTAATGCTGACCAACCGCTTCTGCGGTCGTAAGTCCCGATTCTGCATGTGCGGTCCGCTCATGCACACCAACCTCCCTAAGCTCTCTTCTGTTTCTGCGATCCTCCACACGCAAGTGCAAGTCCGCACCTGCAAAATTCTCTCTGCACCTGCGATACACCCAAGGATATAACAAATCATTCTCCTACGCCACTCCAGCCGCACCTGCGACATCGCACTTGCGGCCAACCCTTCGCAGGTGCGATCACACTAGAGAACTCCAGCTTCAGCAATACACTAAGTCCCATTTTCGATCCGTTAACCATCCAAAATCAACCCGAGCCCCCCGGGACCTCAATCAAACATATCAATTCCTAAAACATGATATGAACTTAGCCGAGCCCTCAAATCACCTCAAACAACATCAGAAACACAAATCGCACCCCCAATTTAAGCCTATTGAAACTAAGGAAATTTCAACTTCTACAAACGACGCCGAAACCTATCAAATCACGTCCGATTGACCCCAAATTTTGCACACAAGTCCCAAATGACACCATAGACCTACTCCAACTCCCGGAACTCCAATCCAAGCCCGGTAACCATGCAGTCCACTCCTGGTCAAACTTACTAATTTCTAATTTTTGCCATTTCAAGACTAATTCAACTACAGGCCTCCAAATTACAATCCGGACGTGCTCCTAAGTCCAAAATCACCTAACGGAGCTAACAGAACCATCAAAACTCCATTCCGGAGTCATTTACTCATAAGAAATATTCGGCCAACCTTTTCAACTTAAGCTTCCAACTTTGAGACTAAGTGACTCAATTCATTCCGAAATCTCTCCGGACCCGAACCGACTATCTTGGCAAGTCATATAACAGCTATAAAGTACAAATAAGTAGCAAATGGGGGAATTGGACTAAAAATCTCAAAACGACCGACCGGGTCATTACAAAAATCTTGGAAGAGGCCAAAGCGGGTGTCACTGATTTTGATGCCGAGATCGCCAAGGCCGGTAAGATGGAGTCAACTGCCCGAAGGGGTCTCCTGGTCTAACTTGATGCTACCGACTCTTCTAGTTCTAGTTCCGAGTTCTCAGGAACTGAAGAAGAACCGAAAGGGGATGATTTTGAAGGCCAAGATAGCGAAGGCCAAGATATTGAGCCGGTGGCAGATCCGCCTACTTCTCCTGGGGGTGCGGATGCTTCTCTTCCTGCAGATTCCGGAGATGCAGTAGCTTAGATTTTTGCTTTTATTTCACTTAGCTTTTCTTTTCCATACTTTTGTACTTATGCTACTTGGCACATTTGTTGTATATAGATGTATTTTTTCGTTTAAGCATTGCTCAAATAATTCTTTTTGCGTTGAATTATGCAAGGCTTCGGGCACATTTTTCCCCGGTAGCTTTTGGATTTCGGGCATAAGGTTTTTCGGAATCAACCCTTTATCGTGAGGGTTTCATAAAAGAGGCCCCCTCTTATGTTTACGGTGCTCTTGAAGAGAACGTCTCTTGTTCATTACGACACTAGCATTTGAAGTACTTATTTAACTTTCAAATGATAAAATTAATTCATTGTTCGGACAAGAGACAAGATTAAAATAAAAGGACTTTACTTTACTCCTTCCATTTTCAAAAGTACATAAGCATTCGTTGTGCTAAAATGAAATCGTCATTACTATGGCTAACTTGTACAACTTATTTCTACCGGGTTGGCCACGCAGTCCCCGGTCCCGATGATAAAACTTTATTTTCGAATTTTGTAGTCCAGTCGATGTGTCAATCATTATTGTTGTATTTTCATATAATCACCCCCCCTCCCCCCGATATTCGAATGCGAAGAATGTAAATTTGAACACTTGAAGTCTTGCTCCCTTGAACATTCCACTATTGAGCCAAAGATTATCTAACAATCCCCTAGTGGCCTGCACTCATGAACGGTCGGGTAACCTTTGGACCGATAGCAAACTTTACTTCCCGGTAGGAACTTTGCTACCGAGAAAAAACTATCTAACCGCTCCATCATGGCTCGTTGCTTGCATGCTTTGTCATTTAAAGGTCTTACTTTTGCTGACGAAGCTTCCTTTATAGTATGCTTTCTATTGCTGTCTTGATAAAAACCTTGCCAGTAAATCCCAATTGGGATAAAACCTGGGCGAAGGGAAAATGAATGTAGCACATACTTTCAGTATAGGCGGTGCTCATCGGCAATAGTATCTTTTGAGGTGTGCCACATTCCAGTTGCTCGGCAACTTTACTTTGTCTTGAGTTTTCAATTCGTATGACCCTTTCCTGGTGACAGTTGAAACCCGATAGGATCCTTCCCACGTCGGACCTAGCTTTCATGTGTTGAGCTCCCGAGTGTTCTGAGTTACTTTTCTTAAAACCAAGTCTCCTACTTTGAAATAACAGAGATTGGCTCTTCGATTGTAATATCTTTCCATTCTCTATTTTTGGGCTGTTATCCTTATATGCGCCAAGTCCCTGTGTTCGTCGAGCAGCTTCAATTTGACCAATAATGCTTCGTTGTTTGCTTCTTCATCTGCCGAAAATATCTCAGGGTAGGTTTTCATACTTCCACTGGGATCAAAGCTTCTGCTCCATATACAAGAGAGAAAGGATTCTCCCCCATGCTTAATTTAGCCGTTGTTCGATATGCCCATAATACTCCTGGTAATTCTTCGGTCTATTTGCCTTTAGTTGCTTCCAATCTCTTTTTGAGAGTTTAGATAATCACCTTATTTGTTGATTCCACTTGACCGTTTGCGCTCGGGTGATAAGGTGATGATGTGATCTTTTTTATTTTCAAGTCTTCAAGGAATTTTGTGACCTTTGCGCCTATAAATTATGGCCCGTTGTCGCAGGCTATCTCTTTTGGTATCCCAAATCTACAAATTATATTTTCCCACAAGAAATCTACCACTTCGCATTCGCCAATTTTCTGGTAAGGATCTGCTTCAACCCACTTAGAAAAATAGTCAGTTAAAATCAAAAGAAATTTTACCCTAACGGTGCCGGTGGAAGCAGATCGACTATATCCATTCCCCACTTCATGAATGGCCAGGGCGACAAGACCGAGTGCAGTAGCTTTGTTGGTTGATGTACCAACGGTGCGTGGCGTTGACACTTATCACATTTCTGAACATAAGCCTTAGCGTCTTGTTCCATCTGGGGCCAATAGTAACCTTCCCTAATTAGCTTTAATACTACGGAATCCACACCCGAGTGATTTCATATCCCTTCGTGGACTTCTCTCATGACATAGTTAGCTTCGGAAGCTCCCAAACATCAGGCCAACGGGACTTGGAAAGATCTTCTATACAATTGACCTCCCTTGAAGCTGTATCGAGCTACTTTAGTACGCAGCGCCCGAGATGCTTTGGGATCTTCAGGCAGTTTTCCATGCTCGAGATAATCAATGATCTCATTTCTCCAGTCCCAGGCCAAATTGATCGCGTTAACCTCGTAATAGCCATTTGTGTCCAACACCGAGTGCATAAGTTGCACGACCATACCGGAGTTTGATCCCTTCATTTCCATGGATGATCCCAAATTGGCTAGTGTGTCTGCCTCCGTGTTTTCTTCTCTCGGGATGTGAGTAATTGACCTTCCTTGAATCGCGCAAGTAGATCCTGGACTTTCACTACATATTGTTACATGCGTTCCTCTTTGGCGTCGAAGATCCCATAAACCTTATTTTCTACCAATTGGGAATTGCATTTAATTTCTATGACCTCGGATTCCAGTCCCCGAGCCAGCTCGAGTCCTGTAATCAAAGCTTCATACTCTGCTTCATTGTTAGTCAAAGGAACAGTTCTTATGGCCTGCCTTAGGGTTTCCCCCGAAGGCGTGATTAGAACTACGTCGAGCCTAGACCCTTTCACATTGGAAGCTCTGCCCGTGAACAAAGTCCAAACTCCTGATGTCAATTCTGACACCATCACTGCATATTTGGTGGCCAAAGGTAACAGTCTCGGACTGAAATCGGCCACAAAGTCAGCCAAAACTTGTGACTTAATTACAGTCCTAGGTTTATACTCTATGTCAAATTCACTCATTTTGACTACCCAACTTGGCTATCCGGCCTAACAGTTTAGGTTTATGAAGGATATTCCGCAGGGGAAATGTTGTCACTACGACAATCGGATGATATTGGAAATAAGGCCTAAGCTTCCGAGCGACGACCACGAGAGCTAAGGCCAATTTTTCCATATGCGGGTAGCGAGTTTCTGCTCTTGTTAAAATTTTACTAACATAATAGATAGGAGATTGCACTTACCGCTACCTCTGAGACCGCTAAGTAAATTAGCAGCGATTCGCCTTCCTCCGATTTTGGCAGTAATGGAGTACTCGACAAATAGTTTTTCAAATCCTTCAGCGCCTGCCGGCATTCCGAAGTCCATTCGAAGTTGTTATTCCTTTTTAGGAGTGAAAAGAAGTGATGACATTTTTCTGAAGACCGGGAAATGAATCTTCTTAAAGTGTCCAATCTTCCTGTCAACCTTTGAACCTTTTTTACGCTTGATAGCTGGTCGGGGATGTCTTAGATGACTTTAGGTTTATCGGGGTTGACTTCGATCCCCCTTTGAGACACCAGGTATCTGAAGAATTTACCGGACTTGACTCCAATACACACTTCTCGGAGTTAAGTTTCATGTTGTGCTTCCTTAGGATGTCAAAGATTTCTTGCAAGTGTTTAAGATGATCACATGTTTCAAAGACTTAACTAGCATATCATCTATGTAAACTTCCATGGTTTTCCCTATTTGTTTCTCAAACATTTTGTTTACAAGACGCTGAGAAGTGGCTTTGGAATTCTTTAGCCTGAAAAGCATTATGAACAGAGATTTTTCCTATTCCCCCGGGTTCATCTTGATTTGGTTGTACCTGGAGTAAGCATCCAGGAAACTCATTAACTCGTGCCCAACCGTTGCATCGATCATTTGATCAATGTTTGGCAATGGAAACGAGTCTTTTGGGTACGCCTTATTTAGTTCCTTATAGTCACATGCAAAATTTATTCTTCTTCTTTAGAACTACCACTACGTTATCTAGCCAGCCAGGATAATTTACCTCTCGGATTTAACCGATATCAAGCAAACGAGTTACCTCTTCTTTGACGAATTTTTTTCGGACCTCGGCAATAGGGCGTTTCTTATACCTCACCACAGGGATATTAGGATCCAGGCTTAGTTTATGCACAACCACTTCTGGCAGAATACCTGTCATATCTGTATGCGACCACGCAAAATAGTCAACTTTAAATTTAAGAAATTCTATAAATCCATACCTGAGTTCGGGGTTTAGTCTTGTCCACAAGTGGAACTTCCTCTCAAGAACTTTTCGAATAATGCGACTTGCTTAAGTTCCTCCGATGTGGACTTTGTTGCATCCGTTTCCTCTGGTACCTGGAAATATCTTGGCACCTGATAGGATTCTGATGAGTCCTTCCCCCTGGTTGACTTCATTTGGATCGGGAGCAGGTGTCGATTCCTGTAATTGCTATGTTGCAGGCTCCTTCCCTTTGCTACAGGAAACTGAGATTGTGTTCATCTCCCTTGCCACCGGTTGATCTCCTCTTATTTGTTTAATTCCCTCGGTTGTTGGGAACTTCAGTAATTGATGATATGTTGACGACACAACCTTTATCTCGTGCAACCATAGCTTCCCCAGGATATTATTTTAGCTCATATCGCCGTCTACTACTTCAAGAAGGGTCATCTTCATTACCCCCTCGTCATTCGCGGGCATCAGGATCTCTCCTCGGGCTGTGACGCTTGCCAAATTGAACCCGGCGAGGAGTTTTATGGCCGGAATGATACTTCCGGTCAGCTTGGGTTTCTCCAACACTCTCCACTAGATAATATCGGCCGAACTTCTCGGGTCTACCAAAACACGTTTAATTTTAAAATCTAAGACATTAAGAGATATTACCAAGGCATCGTTGTGCGGCAGTAGTAGTCCATTTGTGTCTTCCTCTGTGAAAGCAATGTCATCCTCAGCGACTTCTTGGAGTCTCTTACTATGGGTTGCTGATACCTTTGTCTTTTTTGCTAACACAAATTTCACACCATTAATCTTGCCCCCCCCTGCAAATCATGTTGATCGTCAGACGTCGAGGATCTTCTCCTGCTTTCAAAGGTTCCACTTTATCACGATTGCGACTATAGTTGTTTTTAGCCCGATCGCTTAAAAATTCTCTGAGATGGCCTTTTTTCAACAATGTCACCACCTCCTTGCACAAATGCCGGTAGTCCCCAGTCCGATGACCATTGGTCCCATGGTATTCGCACCACAAATTAAGATCCCTCTAATTGGGATCTGATCCCATTGGTTTCGGGAACCATGCCTCCTTAATGTTCATCATAGACGACACCAGTTCCACTACACTGACGTTGAAGTTGTACTCGGAAAACCTGGGGTATGAGGAGTCCCAGCAACCCGATATCTCCTTGTCCTGTAATGATCTGTTATTCCGGCCGCGATTAACTATCCTATCGATAGTGAATCTATCCGCCGAACAGAAACCTCTGCCGCATCCTTCGGCCCTTTCATAGGGCAAAAACTGACTTCTTGAGGACCGTTGATTTGTGTTGAAATACTCCTTTAATTTCTCCTTATGCTTCTCCCGGTCCCGACCCTTGGTCGATGCTGGGATACCGAGCTGATCATCCTTAATTCGTATCTTCAACTCATACCGGTTGTGAAAGTCCACCCACGTTGTTGCCTGGAACTCGATCAGACTTTCTTTCAATTTTCGGGAAGCGTTGGAACTTCTCGGATTCTACCCTTTAGTAAATGATTCAGCTGCCCATTCGTCCGATACTCCCGGGAGTAGTATCCTTTCTTTCTGGAATCTGGTCACGAACTCCCATAGCAATTTGGAATCTCCTTATGCAATCCTGAATATGTCGACCTTTTTAGCTTGTACCTTTCTGGCCCCGGCATGGACTTTGATAAAAGAATCTACGAGCATCTCGAAGGAATCTATTGAATGCTTGGGTACAAGCGAATACTATGTCAGGGCCCCCTTCGTGAGGGTCTCCCCGGATTTCTTCAGTAAGACTGACTCAATCTCTTGCGGAGCTAAATCGTTCCCTTTCACCGCCATTGTATAAGTGGTGATATGCTCCCGAGGATCCGAAGTCCCATCATACTTCAGCACATCTGGCATCATGAACTGCTTCGGGATCAATTCTGGTGTCGCGCTTGGTTTGAAAGATAATTGGGTGTATTTCTTTGAGTCCGGTCCTTTCAATACTAGTGGTGCACCCGAAATTTGATCCGTTCAGGCGTTTATTTCCCTCATAAACCACATGAGTTCAGTTTTAAAGGGATCGTTCTTATTGTTGTTCTCGGATCCGCTACCGTTCCTCCAGGCCCTGTCGAAGCCAACTTCGCCCCTTGGAGTGTTGTTGTCGGCCCTTTGTGTTGTTTAGTTTGTAGGGACACCGGGAGGAATTAGACCTCATCCATTCGTGTTGTTGGAAGCACCCGACAACACCTGTCTCAACTCCGTCATGACCTAATCCTGTTGCGAGAGATGGCCCATAATAGCCTTTTGTTGCTCTCTCAGGATCCTTACTATTTCAGCGACGTGCTCGCCTTCAGCATCATCAGGAGTTGCCTCTCAAACATGTCGTGGATATTGCCCGCTATAGACCGGCGTGGCCTCATCCCCCTTGTTGCGGGTATCGTTGATCGAATCTTCGTGCTGAGACTGATTTCCTTGGGCCTGAACGTTGTGTGCGATGTTGACATCGTTATCTGCCATTTTATGTGATTTTTGCTAAGAATAAAGAATTAAACAAGTCAGTAATAGATGCAAGAATCAACTGAATTACACAGCTGTCTAAGCCTCACGGTGGGCGCCAAACTATTAACCCATAAAATGGTACAGTTGAATTTATACGTGGTTTATAGACAAGTGAATCGATTTGATCCCAAAATGATAAATAAATTAAGCAAGAATGTAAGACTTAGCGTTGAAATCAAGATAAGACAACAGAGATCATGTTTATGGGAACAGAGCTTCCGGAGGCAGCAGTAACGATAATAATAAGCAAGAAGATAAAATATTATTGAGCTTTGAACAGTGTATAACATAAACTTGTCAGAAAATTCCTCCCCTTTCAATGGATGTTGAGCTCACTATTTATAGTTGCACCTAAGGAACAAGGTCCTAGAATCAAGCCCCTCTTAAACGACAATTATGGGAGCCCTTGAAGAATGTGTAACGGTAGGCAGTGAATGTCATATTCTCTTGTAGTGGACTATACACTTAATGCTATAGAATATTCTCAATTAAATGCTACCGGGTGATAGACATTTATTTTGTCTTTATGAACAACATTCCCTTCGGGAACAAACGAGAATGCTGCCCTCGGACTTGATTGCCATTTGCCTCGCTATACATCTGTCTTCGGCTCCCCATGTTACTTTATTATGCGAGCATTTAATATGAACATATTTTACCCTATACACCAAGGAATTAAATGGGCGGTCTTTGTTGGTTCAATAAAAATTCAAATCAATATTTCTTTAATAATTTTATCTATTATTTCAACTTGAATTTGAAATGAAAATTTGAAACTAAAAACTGGTTTAACGAGTATTTTAAGTGAAGTAATTATTTGTACTTCAGAAAATTTAACATTTTAATGTCCAAACATCGTTTTCAATTTTAACTTTAAATACTTATTTTTTAAACTCAATCAAATATAAATGACCATTCAAAAGTCAATCCGTTTTCCTAAAACGTACACCCGGGTCAATATTCCGTTCATTAATCATCCAATGCGTTCTTGACACATAGATATAGACGGGTTGAATTTTTGGCGGCTGATTTGCGCAAATATTCCTTTTTAGTATACTGTTTAAATTTTGTCACTATTTGAAAAGTTGCACAAATATAATACTTGAAAGTATTCCTTCCAAATAATGTTTGACTCGGATCTAATTTTTGTTCATATAATTTTCAGTTTGCTCACCAAACATTGGATTATGGTCTAACGTTTGCAATATTTTAGACTCTAGCCTAATATTTTCTAATAAGATTTTATTTTGCTCAAACAGAGTCTAATTCGTGGTCTAAAAAGTTTATCAATTACAATATAAATAAAAAGAAGATCATTTACTAAACAATTGATATAGAAAAAATAAGTGATAAAATTTGAAAAAATGACACTGTATAGTTGCTATTACAATAATAGTAAAAATAATATATAATGTATATATATACAAAAAATATATAAATTTTATATACTTTTGTGACTATTAAATATAAATATTTTCGCTCGCGGACTAAGTGATTTTCCCCACGAAAATTTCACGTGAGCCATTTTGTTCTAACCAGTTTTCAACCGACCCAAATCCAAGTACTCAATCTGCCCATTTGCCACCACTTCCAGCAAATGACATACTATTAGTTCTGCATGGGCCTCTGACGGTCCAGATTCTTTCAAAACGCATAAGCACCACACGTTCAACATCACACGTAGAAGGTGCGCGAGCCAAAAATTCTTTGTTGCCTGTATATATGAACAAATTAAAAAGAACCTCTTCAAGATTAAGAAACCATTATTAATACCAAAAGCACCTTCTTGTTTGGCTTTAGAGATGAACCAGTGTGTACCCAGCTGGGATCTGGAAAATTCCCTTCCTCATCAAAACCTTGCTCATTCCTCTCACTCTAACTCCAATAATTCCTTTGTAACTGATATCCCCTCGTATACTCTCTTCCTCTATTTCAATCATTAGATCTAGTTTTTCCTCTTGTTTATGAGGTTTAATTCTTTTTTTGTATGCAGGTTGGATTATGAAGTAGCAGAGCTAACGTGGGAAAACGGGCAGCTAGGAATGCATGGTTTAGGTCCTCCACGCATGCCTAATAATAATAAGCCTTTATTCAATTCTTATACATGGGATAATAAGGCACATGTTGGCGGCACCCTTGAATCCATAGTCAACCAAGCCACTGGCATCCCTCATGATCATCGGCAGTCCGCCGTAGACGGAGGTGGAGATAGAGAGGAAGATCTAGTCCATTGGTTCGACAAATGTCTTGCTGACACTCAGGTAAGTACGGCCACAGTCAGTGTGGCCATGGATGCCTTGGTGCCAAGTTTTGCACACACCCAAAATTTTCACCAAGGAGAGCAACTACCCACACACATGCCGGGGATCACCACGTGCTTAATTGGCGGCTCAACGCACGTGATATCACGCAGCGGTGACGTCAACAGAACGGATGGGGAGATGTCGCGTGCGAAAATAGGAGCTTCCTATGAGGAGATATCAAAAGACTTGGAGATCACCGAGTATTTTGGAAAGCAAGAGGTTAAGAACTTGATCAACGAGGGACACATCGATGCAGCACTGTTAAGAAGCATGGCTGACCCGAGCATGAGACGGAGAGACACAATTGACACGGGCGAGAGGGATTTGGTTGCGGAAAGGTTCACATCTACATCTGTGATGTCGACTGAAAACACAAGCTCCGTTAAGCAATGCACTAGTAAAAGGGTGGACGAACATGACTCTGTTTGTCACAGTAGATCTCAGGTAAATCTATCATTTCTTTTCATGCACATATTTTCCTTATGAATTTGAGTTATGTTTTTTACCACGCTTCTTTGGAGTAGTTTTCATGCAATAAAATATCAGTGTATTTACTGTAAATATATACATGGAATCGGAAGCACAACAACTTTTACACTATCAGACAATATCAGTATATTTTATTTGTTGTTATTGTCAAGGTTACCAGTTTCTTTTGTAAGGGAATGTTACCTTTGATTGTGCTTCTATAGTGTACAAGGTTTCTTTATATACTATAAATGCGTAGTGCGTAGTTAAACTGATTTACTGAACCTTGAAATATTTCGTGTTTCTTTTTTTATAAAGTGATTCAAGCTGTGCAATATTAAATGTTCGTGGTCTTTTCTGTTATCTCATAGAGGCAGGAAACAGGAGATGGGGATGATAAGAAAAAAAGATCTAAGATTTCCTCATTTTCAACAAAGAGGAGTTTGTCTGCTGTTACTCACAACCAATCTGAACGAGTGAGGATCCCTCCCCCTCTCTCTCTCTCAAGATCTTTCGTATAAACTGTTTTGAACTACTAATAAAGAAGTACAAACAATAACAATGAATTGATTATATGTTCTTTTTCTAGAAAAGGAGAGACAAGATAAACCAAAGGATGAAGACATTGCAGAAGTTGGTTCCAAATTCGAGTAAGGTAAGGTATTGAAATTTAGAGTTTATATTTACCGTCTATTTTTTTTCTAGCTCTACTGATATTAATACTTATCTAGATTGCTTCAGTTCTATCTTTACTTGAAAAGCACACAATAAAAGGTGTAAAAGCTGTGGGACCTTAGCTTAAATACAGAATATTTCTAGTCCTTGACTTATTTCTGCTCTCGGCCACTTCATTACTTCCCAACCGTTATTTCAAATAATTTATTTTCCTTATATTTTTTCTCGAGAAGTCTTTGGCTACTGATTAATTTTATATAGTTACCTAATGTGCAATTAGAAAGACATAAATATGTGCACATAAAATTCAAGCTTAAGTAGAACTGACCCACAAAAGTCGGCCACGTTGCTGAAGTGGCAGTGAAAATTGGCTAACTTTCAGCAGTTAAGTTATCCCCCTCCCCCCCAAAAAAATAGCCTTTTTATCATATTTTATGAAAGACAATTTGATTTATACGGAGCTTACGATATCAGTTTGATTTGAATATAATGTCAGTAATGTGAAAAGTCATTAAAATAATAGCTAAAAACTAATTTGATAGAGAAAAATCTAGGGACTTGTAAGAAAGTATAACATAATATAAAAAATGAACTGAATCATTTAGGATGTCTACAATGAAAAAAGAAGTGCCGAAGAAGAACATAAAAAGTGGACAGTTTTAATTTATTTAATGACTGAAAATGGACAGCAGACAATTTTGTATGAGGCGGTCCTAATCTGTTCGAAGGCATTAATATTTGGAAAGTCTCAAATGAACCGAGTCCACATGCATATCCTATGAGGAAAAACACTCGACAAATAGGACCCTAACAAATTTTGTTGTTTTTTGCATGTCAATCATTGCTGACATTTAAACCATTTGACACTGAACAAAATATGTTTTTTTCTTTTAAATGGTTCCTTACTTCTTTATTCTTATCTAAACTTGTTCTTATTTGCATTGACTGAGTTAATACAAAGGAAAAGTGGTCTTTGCGGAAAGAGTATGATCCACAATACTACTAAAGTCAATCAAAATAGAGTATCATTGCATCATTATTGGGAGTATCTTTTTATCCGCTAACGTGGAAGATAAGGTAAAGGTTCAGTGGAACCAAATAGTTTTAATTTGCACCTTGTATATGCCTTCAAAATTTATTAAATTTGTATAGCTATTCAATTTCAAAACCAATAACTCTACTAAAGTGGATTCAACGATACCGTGGACTCATAAAGTTCAAATTTAAAGTCTAAACTTTCCTATATATATATATATATATATAACTTACTAAATTGTTATACATGTGTCTGTTGCAGACTAACAAGGCATCGATGTTGGATGAAGTGATAGAATATTTGAAGCAACTGCAAGCTCAAGTTCAAGCAATGAGCAGGATGAATAACAATATGTCTCCAATGTTGGCAAATATGGCAGTGCTGCAGCAGCAACAACAACAACAACAGCTTCAAATGGCATCCATGGGAATGGGAATGGCTGGATTCATGCATATCAATGGCGCCCTTATAAGCCGCCCCAACATTACTGCAATGCCAATGCCTTCACTTCTACATCCCACTGCCTCTAATTTCATGCCTATTGCCTCTGGGGTTAGCCCCGGAGATCGTAATATAAATGCCGCTTCTCTTGTCCCGGATCCATTAGCTGCCTTCCCTACTTGCCAATCACAGGTAAAAACCAGAATATATTATTATTATTACGCTTGTTAAATGTCAATGATCAATTATTCAAGATTTTTAAAATAGTCATTATCAGGTCTATTGCATGAAAATATCGGTCTATTGTGACTATTCATCTTGTACAAGGTTTGGGTCCAAATGGTGGTGCTTCTCATTAATGTTTTACTTACTAGTATAACAACTTGATACTACTATTTACTTTGTACATTTGTTCTTAAAAAATACTATACTATTATTTATATATACACATGTAAGAAAAGTTTTTTGCCAAGCGGTGTCTTGACATCCTTAATAAAAGTGTCTCCGCCACTGCGCGCGCGCGCATATATATATATA
>AWOL01S0005582.1:15976-42792 GCA_000715115.1 Nicotiana otophora | reverse complement strand
GCACTTGTGCTCTCACAATTTGTTTTTCTTAAACGTGTTTTCCCATCTTTAAAATTGTAAGCATCTTTTCTTTACTGTAGTACTCACTAATACTACTACAGTCAACAAAACAAAGCTCATTTTTATAAAAGAAAATGATCTTTCTTTTTTTCATTGCAGATTAAATTGATTTAACTTTAATATATATATATATATATATATACTTTAAAAATATTATAAAATAATAGTAAAATTCCTTCTTTGATAAACAATCATTTTATAAATTAAAAGTGATCTTTCTTTTTCATTATTGTGAATTAGAAAAAAAATCTAAATTTAGCATACTCATGTCTTCCACAAAGTTGAAAGATCAAGATATCGATTTAGCTCTGTTTATCCTAAAAGCAGATAACAATTAAATTTATATGTGGTTTTAAGGACACGTGATTTTACTTGGCATGAACTAAGAAAATATAAAAACTGATATTGAAATTGACTGTAAAGAAAAATAAAAGCAAACCAAATGAGATATATAGCTTGGTCTCACGAACCAAATAAAACAACAAAGGAAATATAAGCGAAGTAACAGAGTATTGAGAACCTTGAGAAAAGAGTATTATATTACTTTTTTACTGCTTGAGGTCCCTTTTACAAATGATCTGACCACCTTTATATAGTAGGGGAGTCCTACTTTTGATACAATTCTAAATATAGTAAGGACTCTCATGATGGGCTAATTAATCGACCTCTTCTTGATACGTGTCGTGATTTCCGCCGAGATTCTCCCCCCTAATTGGGGCTGTAACGGCTTTTTGTTTCTTGGCTCGATCTTGATCCTGGCCGATCTTGATCTTAGCCGATCTCGATCTTGATCGGTCTCTGGGTCTTCGAGCTAGATCTTGACCGACCTCGATCTTGATCGGTCTCTGGGTCTCGATCTTGACAACATATTCTTCGTACCATGGCTCGATATTACAATGATGTACCTTGAACCATTATGTTTCAATCTCGATTAATCATACGAAGGGCAATACTCGATTTTGACTATATATAGATAGTCCCCTTGTTTTTCGGAAAGAAGATGATGAGAAACGATATGAATTTCCGAACTTCGACTTGGTGGATGATGATGTCAGCGACGAGCCAGATTGTGATGTATGCGACAAATGTCTTGTCGGTCCAGTTACCAAGGCATTAAATGCGTGTCAGTTGATGGTCGGCCATTACCAGGTTTGAACCGTCATTGTGAAACCAATAAATAACTTCTTTCTTCATCATCCCAAACTTTTATTTTCGAAACTTTTCCATTCCTATCTTCATAGTTTTTTGCCTTCTCCAAAGCTCCATATTTCCAGGTTTTCAAATTTCATTGCTTGTTCTTCTTAAAACACCAAATACTTCAATCTCCATTCTCCTTCGTTCACAAAAACTAAACGGCAAAAACATCTAAAACTGTTCCGCAAAAAGAGGTTGCTTTCTCATCTCAGCCGCCGACGAGAAACCAGTGGTGGAACCACGCCTTGAGGAACTTATTCTCGGGGTGTATGTTATTGATTCTGATTTTAAGGCCGAGAAATCCTCATCGGTTGCTGATCGATGCGAGCCGGTATCGAGATATATATGCTCGATACCCAAAACGTCTTCTTGATCTGGTGAAGAAAGATTGCAATTGGGAAAAAAAAGAGGTTGTGATACCGGCACCGGAGGAAGCGATCACTACCCACGTGGAAGGGTATCCGAGTGTTTACACTTATCCTTTCACGCTGGGTCCCCTCGATCCGATCATCGTCGATTTCTGCAAAAAATACCAGGTGACCCTCGGCCAGATTCACCCTTCTTTCTGGAGGATCGTGATATTGCTCTATTTCTTCGTGAGTAAAATAGATGGGCTCCCTTTCACCCTCGACCACCTCGTAAGATTATACAGCCCTCGAATATATTGAGGTGGGTTGATAAAGCTTCAACATCGGGCCAACCAAGGCGTTCATCTCGAGTATAAATGAAGATAAAGATCGGGGCTGGATGGCCGGTTCATTCGAGTGAAGACCTCAGACCTAATCTCGGCCGAGAGCATGCCATTTCCTGAGAAATGGAATATGAAACGTAAGTATGATCCTATTTTGTATTTTCGTTTGCTATTTTTACTTCTTCATCCTTTCTCATTAGCGTTTTTCTCGATGCAGCTTGTCGTGCCCCATTTTTTCGTAAAAGCGGGCTTCGACGTATGACAACTCTTTTAAACAGATATTAAAAGAGAAGAGTCACCACCTAATAATTTTAAGGTGCGTTAGGGGACCTATTATGCAGATAACTCTGTTTGACTAGTCAACGCCACCAAAGATCAAGTAAGGGCTCAAGTTACCTCAAAGAGAAAGTGTTAGGCACTCCTCGAGGTCCACAACTGTGGGTCCTGGCCAAACTTAAGATTATGCGGATTACGATTAAGCTAGGTGATCAAGTAAACAAAGGGAATTCAGAAGTCAAAGAACTTTATTACAACATGATTAATACAGATCTTAGTGCGAATATGTAACGACCCGGCCGGTCGTTTCGAGAGTTATAGCCTTGTTTTCCTCTATTTCTGCTTCCTTTTGTGCTTTTCAACTATATTATGATATACCGGGTTAGTTGGTTCGAGTCCGGAGTGGTTTCAGAGTGGTTTAAGACCTCTAAAGTAGAAACTTAAGTTGGAAAAGTCAACCGGATATTGAATTATGTGTAAACGATCTCGGTTTGAATTTTAATGGTTCCGTTAGCTCCGTTAGGTGAATTTGGACCTGGGAGTGTGTCCGGAATGTGATTTGGAGGCCTGTAGTGGAATTAGGCTTGAATTAGCAAAAGTTAGAAATTTGGCGATTTCGGTCGGTAGTGAAAAATTTGATATCGGGGTCAGAATGGATTTCCAGAAGTCGGAGTAGGTTAGTGGTGTCATTTTTGACGTGTATGTAAAATTTGAGGTCATTCGGATGTGGTTTGGTAGGTTTCGGCGTCGTTTGCGGAATTTGGGAAGTTAGAAGTTCTTGGGCTTGAATCCGAGGGTAATTTGGTGTTTTGATATTGTTTTGAGTGATTTGATGATTTGTCTAAGTTTGTATATTGATATATGACTTGTTGGAATGTTTGGTTGAGGTCCCGAGGGGCTCGGGGTGAGTCCGAGTGGTTAACAGATTGTTTGAAGTTGGAAAAATACAGCTGAAGCTGCTGCTACTGGTATTTCCGCACCTGCGGAGGGGGAGACGCAGGTGCGAGGTCGCCGGTGCACTTGGTGAGCCGCATATGTGGATATAGAAGACCTAGGTTGTAACTGCAGGTGCGTAATATTAGTCGCATCTGCGAGCCCGCAGATGTGAGGATGAGTCATAGATGCGGAAGTGGGGAGGACTGGCAGTGGCCGCAGGTGCAATGTCTTTTCCGCACCTGCGAAGTCGCAAAAGCGGATATGGAATGCAGCTGCGGAGATGGGCACTTAAGTGATTTTCCGCAGATGCGGAGGTTTGTGCTCAAAAGCAGCTCCGCAGGTGCTGCTTTTTTGAGCCGCAGGTGCAAAAACCTGGGCAGAACCTATAAATAGAAGACTTCGCTAATTTTTGTTCATTTCCACCATTTTCAAGTTGGACCTTGGAGTTTTTGGAGTGATATTTGAAGGGTATTCAAGGATATTCACTGAGGTAAGTTGCTTGAGCTCTATTATCATTAGCTATGGTGTTTTCCATTAATTTCCCACCTAATTAGTAGGATTTTTGAAGTGAAATAAGGGGTTAGGGCTTGAGATTTTGGAGAGAGGAATTTGAGGATTTGAGGGACCAAATGATTTCGGATTTTGATAAATTTAGTATGGGTAGACTCGTGAGTGAATGGACTTTCGGATTTTGTGAATTTTGTCGTATTTCGAGATGTGGGCCCGGGGGTCGGGTTTGAGTGAATTTCGGGATTTGGCCTATAAATTGGTATTTTCCTTGTAGGATTCATTCCTTTAGCTCATATTGATCGCATTTTATTGCTTGTGGCTATATTCGGGTCATTTGGAGGCCGGTTCAAGAGGAAAGGGCATTTCAGAGTATGAGTTCTACGCTATTAAGGTAAGTAACAGTTTTAAATATGGTCTTGTGGGTATGAAACTCGGAGTTTGGTATAATGTGACTGTTTGAAGGTGGCACCGATGCTAGGTGATGGGCGTGTGGGTGTACTCCATGAGGGATTGAGACTTAGTCCGTCCCAGGAGACTGTGAAGTCTAATAGCCTTTATTTGTGTTTATATGCATTCCTGTCTACTAGAACTTGTTTGCCTTTCATGTTAGAGATCATGCTTAGGCTATATTCCTGCTCATGGTAGTTATATTCAGTCATAGTGATTCTTGTACATGTTTACCTCAGTGTTTATTATTTTTCCCTGATGATATACTGTAACACTTTGATTTGGGTTGTTTTTCCTTTCTTTATTGAGAGCTATGAGACTAGAGAGGTTCATGACTGAGTAAGGCCAAAGGCCTAGTTGTGAGGTATTGTTCTATGGCACGTGAGTTATCCGTGCAGCACGTGAGTTGTCCGAATGGATCCTTATATTTATACTAGGGCACGTGAGTTGTCCACGCAATGTGTGAGTTATCTGTGCGGATCCAGATATTTATACTATGGCACGTGAGTTGTCCGTGCAACACGTGAGTTTTCCGTGAAGATTATATCGCTTGGGCTGTAGGAGCCCCTCATGAGTCTCAACACCCTCAGTGAGCACAAGTACCTATTGAGCGTGTACATTGAGGGCTGAGAGTTGAGTGCCAAGTTGTTGAGGGTTTGAGTAACTATTGCCCTGAGAGGCTGTACTTGCTTTTCAATTGTTGATGAACTTAGTTTCTATCTGTCATTGTTGTGAAATTTCTGAAAGTTTCTATATCCGGAGTACCTGCACTTTAACTGTATAAAACTGATTTGACTTAAACTGTCGGATTTGAAAGTATGTCTATTCTTTGTTGGAATTATTGAAAATAACTGTACTGTATAGCCCGTCACTGCTTCTCAGCTCCTTATTTATTTATGTTACTTGCTGAGTTGGTTGTACTCATGCTACACCCTGCACTTCATGTGCAGATCTAGGTGTGTTTGTTCACGGAGGTCGTTGAGTTCGGGCGAGATCGAGTACTGGAGACTACGAGGTAGCTGCCGGCGTCCGCAGGACCTTGTCTCTACTTCTATATTTCTTTTTGTCTTGTATTGATACTTAGACACTGGTTGTATTAGTTTGGTTATCTAGATGCTCATGACTTAGTGACACCCTGATGTTTTGGGCTAGTTTCCGCATTTTGATTCTATATTGAGTTCAACTTTGGTTTTTATGAAAAATTTCTAATATGAAAAGGTTTTAAACTACATTTTCTATAGAATTACTGAAGTATTTTGGGAACGTCGGCTTGCCTAGTACCATCGATAGGCGCTATCACGGCATGTTAGGTTTTGGGCCGTGACAAGTTGGTAGCAGAGCTCTAGGTTACATAGGTCTCACGAGTCATGAGCAGGTTTAGTAGAGTCTTGCGGATCGGTACAGAGACGTCTGTACTTATCTTCGAGAGACTGCAGAACCTTTAGGAAAATTCCACATTCTTGAATTCTTGTCATGCGAATCTGTTGATTCTGGTAACTAAACATCTGTTGTTTTATTCTCTCATAGATAGTGAGGACTCGTACTATTAGGCAGGATGGACAACCACCAGTACCACCAGCCAGGGCCGCAAGAGGACGAGGCCGCGATAGGGGCAGAGGTGCAGCCTGCACAGTAGCTAGGGCAGTACCTGCATATCTACCGGTTGTCCCAGATCAGGACCAGATTCCAGTTGTTGTTGCACTAGCTCTGGCACCACCTGTGCCTATTGTGATTCCAGGCCTCTAAGAGGCCCTAGCTCATATTCTGATAGCGTGTACCGGCCTTGCTCAGGAAGTCTCTATCTCGATGGCCATAACCATTTCTCAGGCCGGGGAGGCACTCAGACTCCCGCCGCTCGCACACCCAAGCAAGTTGTTCAGGGACTCCAAACACCGGAGGCACCACCAGCCCAGCTGGTTGCAGCTGCTTAAGATTATGTGGTTCCTGCTATGCCTGAGGATGATCAGTGTAGGTTGGAGAGGTTTGGTAGACTCCAGCCTCCAACTTTCAGTGGCACGGAGAGAGAGGATGCCCAGGACTTCTTGGACAGGTGTCAGAGGATACTCCGTACAGTTGGTATTCTGGAGACTTGTGGGGTCTCATTCATAACTTTTCAGTTTTCTGGGGTTGCACTCAGATGGTGGGAGACTTACGAGAGGCGTAAGCCTGTTGGCGCAACAACTCTTACTAGACAGCAGTTCTCCATGGTCGTTTTGGAGAAGTTTGTGCCTCAGTCTCGCAGAGAGGAGTTGCACAGACAGTTTAAGTAGCTTCGCCAGGGTGATATGTGTGTGACGCAGTATGAGATACGATTCTCAGAGTTGGCCCGTCATGCTATCTGGTTGGTTCCCACAGACAGGGGGAGGATCATGAGGTTTATAGATGGTCTCACTTTTCAGCTACGGTTGCTTATGACCAGAGAGAGGGTGTCTGGTGCTACCTTTGATAAGGTTGTCGACATTGCTTGGTAGATTATGATAGTTCGTGGAGGGAGGCCAAGAGGCCTCGTGGTCAGGGTGGATTCAGCGGTGCTCCTTCTGGGGGTCAGTTCCAGCACGGTAGAGGTCGTCATTTCAAACAGGCTCAGACAGCTCGGCCATTTCACCGTGGTACATCATCTGGCCATGGTTCTCACGGTCATCAGCAGGGCCAATCATCATTCAGTGCACTACCAGCGCAAGGTTCTCATCATGCCCCGTTCGCTCAGATATCCCCGGGTAGTTCTTTTGGGCATCAGGAGTAGTCGTTTCGTTAGAGGAGGGTACGAGCTTCAAGTCTGGTTTGTGCATCAGCATCCACCACCTCTTCAATGGTCTCTTCACCCCGAGGTAAAGTATTTTCGGTTCCCCTCGGCTCGGGAACTTGGGCCGGAGTCTCCTCTTCGACCTCGTCGAGCCTAGACGGAGAAGTATCGACTCCCACCGGTTCTGAAGTCTTCTGAATATCGGTGCTAGCTCGTGCACGGGCCACCATCCCTGAATCATCTTCTTCTTCTTCTTCTTCTTCTTCTTCTTCTTCTTCTTCTTCTTCTTCTTCTTCTTCTTCTTCTTCTTCTTCTTTATCCCTTAGTCTTTGGACCGACTCCATAGTTAGTGGGATTTTGTTCCCTTTGGGTTTACGGGATGCTCTTTTCTTGGGTTTTTGACCCTCGGTGTTCGAGGCCCTTTTACTTTTAATCACCTTCGCCGGTTTTGAGATAGACGGTAAAGCTTCTTCATCATTGGACGGGGGTCTCATAGCCGCATCCTTTTCGAGACCTACAAAAGGAGAAAGTAAGTAAATTCATGCTTGAGAAAATGCTCAAACAATAGGAAAATCGGTAATCCAAGAAGAAGGCCTGCTATAAGTACGAGCCTCCCACTGACCCATTGACAAATCGCGCCATGCACGCTCGGCGTATGTTGACGTCGAAACCAGGCTTCTCACCAAGTTCTCGAGGTAGGGAACCGCACCCAGCATCCAAGCAACGGCTGTGGTGAGAGTTTCGACCATCTGTGCTTTCCTTTTGAACTAGGGTTCGAGATTTTCCTTTATTCTTTACTGATTTTCGATTGATACTCTTACCTTTCTCGTGTTTGATCGATATTTTCCTTATTTCTGTTTAACCCACCATATTTCCCTATTTTTACTTTCATTTTCCCTAGGACCGACATTAATTGATTTTCGTATGCTATTTTCCTTATTCTCTATTGAATCTATTGTATTTCCTTATTTTAAGTGTTGTTTGCATGTTATTTTTCCTTATTCTCCGTTTAATTTACTGAACTTCCTATTCTATGTATTATTTGCCGTAAATTAACTCTAATTGATTATGGCATGCCATATTTTCCTTATTCTGTGTTTAATTTACCGTGTTTCCCTATTTTATGTGTTAAATCTTCTACTATATAAACCCCTCCCCTAAAACCCATTGAACAAGCCTTTTGAATATCCTGATCCCTGCTACTATTTTCACTACTCTCTTCTCTCACTCACACACTCATTGTTACACTCGAACACTCTCTAAATTATTGAACAATCTCCTCTGGTGCAAGCACTGCTCGGAGTCCATTCTCGAGGCTCTTGTGAACTCTGAAGCATCGGGGATTTGGGGTTTTGCTATTACACTCTTCATTCTTTTATTCTGCCACTGGTTGGTGTCTAAACTCTTACAATGTTCAATTTCCCTCCTTCTTTTGCAATATGTATTTGGACTTGAATGAGCATGATTCAACTATGATAATGGTCAACATTTTGATGTTAGTCTGTGTTAATTAAACGCATGAGATAACCTACTGTTTGTGTTATGCTTCTCTATGATTTGCACTCTGTGATCTCTTGTCTTCTGAGATGGGTTCTGTACCCTGTAGCATCTTAACATGTTTAGTTTTGGACTTCAATAACAGTCCACTTCAAGATGAGCTTGACTATTGTGATTGTATGCTGTTAAGTTACCAATTTCTGAATATTGTGTTTAGATATTACCCTAACTCTATGGAAATCCCCCTTTACTTGAATGAACCTTTTGGTACTGAGTTTTGTGTATATTGGAATGCTCTTTGTGTATTAGCCCTAACTCTACGGAATGCTGCCCTAAAATATGCTCTGAACTTGTTTCATGCTATCCTGATTTTCTAAAAGACAAACACTCTATTTTCTATTGACTAGGACTTTACTCCCACGCTAATACTTTTCTAGTATGCCTTGGTTCATTTGCTATTCTATCCTTTCTGTGATTATCAATGTGTGTATCCCTCCGTCATGGATAAGTATTGATTAATATGGCATTAGGTTAAACTTAACTTAATTTAGACCCTTAGGTTTCAACCAGTTCAACTTCATGCAACCTATGTATGTCTGCAAACCTGTTTCTTCTCCTAATTCCTATTATAGTTGTCTATGTGATACTTTGGCTATGTGAACGTTACTGAATTTACTGGGCTACTTGGCCAGTTGTGTTGTATGCTCAGTCTGGTGATTTATGTCCACTCTCCTTACTTGTTACTCTGATATTCTAAATTCCTATACTTAGTCGGCTGAAAGCCAAGGCTACATAGGTTCTATTGTTGGTCTCCCTAGTGTGAGCACTGCTCGGGATCTAATTGAGGCCCTTGTGAACTCTGACACACTAGGGCTTGGTACTAGTCATTCCTTTAACCTCCAAAACTATCCCTAATACTCTACTTACCTATCATGTATTGTGTTCTATATTGGTTGTTCCAAGTGGTGCAACACTTGGTACTATGGCTCATTGAAAGAGGTCTGAACTCCCCTATAGATCTGTGATCGTATGGTTCTTTATTTAAGGCCTAAAATATGTTATGCCAGACGTAATGAAGTCCCAGTAAGGCTGGGTATCTAGTTATTTTATTTGGGTCTACTATAGGCTTGTCTATTGTTATGTAGTATTGTTACTTTATTAGTTATTGGGCCTGTAATAATATCCTTTTTATAAACGATTGGGGTTCTTAGTAAAAGGGGATGGGGTAGATCCTAATGTTAATATGCGATGGGTGGATAACATGCCTATAGGATTGAATGATGCATTTGCTTTATGTTGTTCATTCCCTATGCACACTTTAGAAATCATGCCATTAGGAAAAAGCACACACTCGCACTACTTGATTATTAATAAAGCCTGAGCTCAAATGCCTCAATATCTTTGTTGCTATATGTTGCTAGAAAACCTGCCTGTAGGAGATAAATATCGTTGAATTTTTTCGTTAATTTACGTTACTGCAGCATATCCACTAGAGATCATGCCTATAGGACTCTGATCACCTCATTTGTCATTGCATCGTATGATTCACCTAGAAAACCCGCCTATAAGGTTTAACAATAAAATCAAGTTCTCAAGTGCTAATCGTTAAAGATTCTACCTATAGGATACCACAATTTGCCTTAATAACTGTTAATCAACATTGTTTATTGTTCATTTAGACCACTATCAAAAGCGTGAGTAATTCTAGGCTCTTCCCAATGGTTTTCATTACTCCTTACTGCATAAGTCACCTAGACACAACAAAGTTAATAACTGTAAATCTGCAATTTCAACAATCAATATGCAACAACTGTACAATCCTGTCTATGGGCGACACTTGGTTTATGATACTGCTTGCATGCCTTAACGCCTTATCACATAGAAATCATGTCTATAGGGATCTAAGTTCTTAATTATGAACTGCTCAACATACAATTTGTCTTGCGTGCATTTGTTGCTTAAGTGTGGAGGCAAACTTGAGCCTTGACTGCTTATATGTGAAGTCTATTATGTTTTGTATGTCGCCTAGTTTTGACATTTCTGAGCAGCCTAAGTGAGATCTAGAACATCCAAAGTAAAGGTCCAATACCTCCTGGACCATAGGTATGGGACGGGTAGTTCACACATAGGGTACGACCTATAGTGGAATTAAAACGCTTTTAGGTAACAACTTTAACATAGTAATCGGGTAGCAGGAGATGATAGTGTGTGCCCGCTGAATAATATGAGTAACACCCCATCTTGAGGGAGTTACGAAGTATTATTTGTTGCACGGGGTAATCCTTTAGGCTAAAAAACTTAGGACCCCACTCCTCTTTATATGTTATTAGCGGAGACATAATAGGTGCCCTAACGCACCTTAAAATCATATAGCTAATAACTTAATAGGCGTCACCGCCTAATGATTTTAAGGTGCGTTAGGGAACCTATTTAGCCTAAACGATCACCCCGCGCAATATAAATAATATTTCGTAACTCCCTCAAGATGGGGTGTTACTCATATTATTCAGCGGGCACAGACTATCATCTCCTGCTACCCGATTACTATGTTAAAGTTGTTACCTAAAAGCGTTCTAATTCCATTATAGATCGTACCCTATGTGTGAACTACCCGTCCCATACCTATGGTCCAGGAGGTATTGGACCTTTACTTTGGATGGTTCTAGACCTCACTTAGGCTGCTCAGAATTGTCAAAACTAGGCGATATACAAAACATAATGGACTTCACATATAAGCAGTCAAGGCTCAAGTTTGCCTCCACACTTAAGCAACAAATGCACGCAAGACAAATTGTATGTTGAGCAGTTCATAATTAAGAACTTAGATCCCTATAGACATGATTTCTATGTGACAAGGCGTTAAGGCATGCAAGCAGTTTCATAAACCAAGCGTTGCCCGTAGACAGGATTGTACAGTTGTCGCATATTGATTGTTGAAATTGCAGATTTCCAGTTATTAACTCTGTTGTGTCTAGGTGACTAATGTAGTAAGGAGTAATGAAAACCATTGGGAAGAGCCTAGAATTACTCACGCTTTTGATAGTGGTCACAGTGAACAATAAACAATGTTGATTAATAGTTATTAAGGCAAATTGTGGTATCCTATATGTAGAATCTTTAACGATTAGCACTTGAGAACTTGATTTTATTGTTAAACCTTATAAGCGGGTTTTCTAGGTGAATCATACGATGCAATGACAAATGAGGTGATCAGAGTCCTATAGTAGACCCAAATAAAATAACTAGACACCCAGCCTTACTGGGACTTCATTACGTCTGGCATAACATACTTTAGGCCTTAAATAAAGAACCATACGATCACAGATCCATAGAGGAGTTCAGACCTCTTTCAATGAGCCACAGTACCAAGTGTTGCACCACTTGGAACAACCAATATAGAACACAATACATGATAGGGAAGTAGAGTATTAGGGATAGTTTTGGAGGTTAAAGGAATGACTAGTACCAAGCCCTAGTGTGTCAGAGTTCACAAGGGCCTCAATTGGACCCCAAGCAGTGCTCACACTAGGGAGGCCAACAATAGAACCTATGTAGCCTTGGCTTTCAGCCGACTAAGTATAGGAATTTAGAATATCAGAGTAACAAGTAAGGAGAGTGGACATAAATCACCAGACTGAGCATACAACACAGCTGGTCAAGTATCCCAGTACATTCAGCAGCGTTCACATAACCAAAGTATCACATAGACAACCATAATAGGAATTAGGAGAAGAAACAGGTTTGCAGACATACATAGGTTGCATGAAGTTGAACTGGTTGAAACCTAAGGCTCTAAATTAAGTTAAGTTTAACCTAATGCCATATTAATTAATACTTAGCCATGACGGATGGATACACACATTGATAATCATAGAAAGGATAGAATAGCAAATGAACCAAGGCATACTGGAAAAGTATTAGCGTAGGAGTAAAGTCCTAGTCAATAGAAACTAGAGTGTTTGTCTTTTAGAAAATTAGGATAGCATGAAACAAGTTTAGAGCATATTTTAAGGCAGCATTCCGTAGAGTTAGGGCTAATACACAAAGAGAATTCCAATATACATAAAACTCAGTACTAAAAGGTTCATTCAAGTAAAGGGGGATTTCCATAGAGTTAGGGTAATATCTAAACACAATATTCAGAAATTGGTAACTTAACAGTATACAATCACAATAGTCAAGCTCATGTTGAAGTGGACTGTTATTGAAGTCCAAAACTAAACATGTTAAGATGCTACATGGTACATAACCCATCTCAGAAGACAAGAGATTACAAAGTGCAAATCATAGAGAAGCATAACACAAACAATAGGTTATCTCATGCGTTTAATTTACACAGACTGACATCAAAATGTTGAACATTATCATAGTTGAATCATGCTCATGCAAGTCCAAATACATATTGCAAAAAAAGGAGGGAAATTGAACATTGTAAGAGTTTAGACACTAACCAGTGGAAGAATAAAAGAATGAAGAGTGTAATAGCAAAACCCCAAATTCCCGACGCTTCAGAGTTCACAAGAGCCTCGAGAATGGGCTCCGAGCAGTGCTTGCACCAGAGGAGGTTGTTCAATAATTTAGAGAGTGTTCGAGTGTAACAATGAGTGTGTGAGTGAGAGAAGAGAGTAGTGAAAATAGTAGCAGGGATCAGGATATTCAAAAGGCTTGTTCAAGGGGTTTTAGGGGAGGAGTTTATATAGTAGAAGATTTAACACATAAAATAGGGAAACACGGTAAATTAAACACAAAATAAGGAAAATATGGCATTCCATAATCAATTAGAGTTAATTTAGGGAAAATAATACATAGAATAGGAAGTTCAGTAAATTAAACGGAGAATAAGGAAAAATAACATGCAAAAAACACTTAAAATAAGGGAATACAATAGATTGAACAGAGAATAAGGAAAATAGTATACGAAAATCAATTAAAGTCAGTCCTAGGGCAAATAAAAGTAAAAATAGGAAAATACGGTGGGTTAAACAGAAATAAGAAAAATATCGGTCAAACACGAGAAAGGGAAGAGTATCAATCGAAAATCAGTAAAGAATAAAGGAAAATCTCGAACCCTAGTTCAAAAGGAAAGCACAGATGGTCGAAAATCTCACTGAATCGGACCATATAGCCTAATAGTGAGTGCATATAGACAAAATATCGTCTAAATCTCAAAAGTTTGAAGCTGTGGAATTCGATTTGGGGTCTTGTACTTGCCAAAATTAGGGCAAGTACTATGTAACACCATAGTCTTGCAAATAATACTGAAGTAACACATAAAAGGCAAGAGCATCATGGAAGGAATCCATGATTGAGATGGATTTGGAGAAGATTGAAAGGGCGGCTAGGGTTTCGGTGGGAGAGAGGGGAGAGGATTTTAGGGCGGCAGTTCAAGAGGGAATTGGGTTTAGGGTTGGGGTTAAGATAATAAAAGTGGGGGATTGATTGTGGGCCGTTGATCTTAGAGATCAACGACCAGGATTTTAAAAGAGCTGGGTCGGGTTAATGGACGGGTATAGGGTATTGGGTCGCTAGTGTTGGGCTTGGGGTAATTGGGATGTTGGGATAATGGTTTGGGCCAAAATTTGGTCCGATAATTTGCGTGTTTTGGGCCAACTCTTGAAACCCTTAAAATTAATTAAAAATAAATTATTAAAACTTCTAATAAATGGTAAAAATACTATTTATGTTGACTCAACCTCATAAAAATATAAAATGATACTTGGCATAAATAATATAATAAACACAATTATTTGTAGAATATAGGCCATTATTATAAAATTAGATAAATAGCTTAAAAATGCTAATATAATTATATGTAATAAAATAAAATATTTGAAACATATATTATAGGTTTAAAATAATTATTTTAGGCAACTAAGTCATCACAAAAATAATTTAAAGGATTTTATCTATAATTAGAATATAAAAAACAATTAATTTAAAGCTCTAAATATTATGAAAACATTATAGAAAATGCTTGTATAGGTTTATAAACTAAATAATAATGCAAATATGCTATTTTGAAAGTACATATGCTTATAAAAAATATGAGGGTAAAATTGGGTGTCAACACAGCCGTTGCTTGGATGCTGGGTGCAGTTCCCCACCTCGAGAACTGGGTGAGGAGCCTGGTTTCGATGTCAACATACGCCGAGCGTGCATGGCGCGATTTTTCAATGGGTCGGTGGGAGGCTCGTACTCATAGTAGGCCTTCTTTTAGATTATCGATTTTCCTATGTTCGAGCATTTTCTCAAGCATGAATTTACTTACTTTCTCCTTTTGTAGGTCTCGAAAAGGATGCGGCTATGAGACCCCCGTCCAATTATGAAGAAGCTTTACCGTCTATCTCAAAACCGGCGAAGGTGATTAAAAGTAAAAGGGCCTCGAACACCGAGGGTCAAAAACCCAAGAAAAGAGCAGCCCGTAAACACAAGGGGAACACAATCCCACTAACTATGGAGTCGGTCCAAAGACTAAGGGATGAAGAAGAAGAAGAAGGTGATTCAGGGCTGGTGGCCCGTGCACAAGCTAGCACCAATATTCAGAAGACTTCAGAACCGGTGGGAGTCAATACTGCTCCGTCTAGGCTCGACGAGGTCAAAGAAGAGACTCCGGCCCAAGTTCCCGAGCTGAGGGAAACCGAAGATACTTTACCTCGGGGTGAAGAGACCATTGAAGAGGTGGTGGATGCCGATGCAGAAACCAGACTTGAAGATCCCGAGGGGAGCTGAGCCGGTACGAAGCCAAAATCTGAGGGCTTACTGAGGAGAGAGATGCATTTAAGCTTCTCAGTGAGCAGAGAGAAGGAGAAGTAGAAGGACTTCGGGCTAAAGCCAGAGTGTTGGCCTTTTCTAATGATGATACCGGGAGTATGAGTGGATCTGAAGGCGAATGAGGCCTCGAGGGCGAAGGTGTTGCTCCCGGAGAGGACTAAGTCCTTTAATATTTTTTGTGTTTCTTTTAAGACCGTTTCGGTCTTTTGTAGAAAAACTTGATCGGGCCATGTTGCACTTATAAATGATTTTTGACACATATATATAAAACTTTCTTCCTTTCCGCCTTATAAATTTATGAAGTTGTATTCTAAGATCCGAGATTTAAACAATTTGATTGGAACTGAATTAGTACAGCCCTTAGACTTTATGGTCGAGTGGTTGCTTGATCAAACTCGAAGTAAGGTAACCCTTAGGTTTTTCATCTGAGTGAGGACGGTTTCTCGAACTCGAGATAAAAGACAGCCCTTAGGCTTTTGTAAAAAGATTGTTTAAGGCTTTGTCCCATTTTCGGCTTGAAAGAGTTTCTTATCATTTGTATTTGCGAAACTTTTAATGCCTTGACATAAAATAAGGAATTGTTTGAGAGTTCGAACAATTTTGTACTCATTAGGGTTTTTGAGGATTCGGTATTTATCGAAGCCTTTTATGATTTTGCCGGGGGTAGCCTTTTTAACCGGTTCATGAAAGATTTCGAAGAACTGTTTTGTTACGAAATTCGAACGTCTCCGATCTGTGTTAATTCGGTCGTAGCCTCTTTAATTTAGGATTTGCCTCTTGGGCTTATTTTCCCGTTTTACTTCGAGCTTGTCCGAAGTGACAGTCCTCGAGTGGGGTGGCCATGGCCTATAAAATCGAGGGTTTCCTAAGAGGTCTTATGATCTTCGGAGTTTATATAATTCGATCTTGTTGACTTTTCGGACGGCAGTCCCCGAGCGTGGGGGTAATTATCTGAACCCTGGTTATAGTTGGCCCTTAAGCCTGTTTACATAATAGGTCGAGAGTATGGAACTGTAAAGGAAAATACTTCTCTTTATAAATGATTACACATGCGTATATGTTTTGTGCCAGGGCTCGAGCAAACTATGCGGGCACGGTTCGTTTAACCGTTTGGCCCTTACAAACTTTTCCTATCGAGACCCTTATGCTATGAAGTAACTTCCTCGTATCAAAGTTGACATTCGAGGGCAATGACCCCCAGTGTTCGAGGTTGATTGTAAAGAAACCTCGTATACTGTTGAATTATTCTAAGTTAGCACGATCAATGGTTGCCTTATCAAAAACCTCATCGGAAAACCCATTTGGGACAAAACCGGGCTAAGGGAAAAAGAGTTCAACGCGTGCTTTCAGACCTAAAGGCTTCGTGTCGAAGAATCCCTTACTGTTCCTGGTCGAACACCTGCAAGTAATAGTTTTAAAATATAAATGAAAACGGAAAGGGACGTATCTTAGTAGTAGTATCGTTTTAGGTGCGATATGTTCCAATTATTTGGCAGCTGTTCGCCATTTATCGTGCCGAGCTTGTAGGATCCTTTTTCTATAATTTCCAGAACTTGGTACGGTCCTTCCCAGTTCGGACCCAGTTTTCCTTCATCCGGATTTCGGGTGTTGAGGGTGACTTTTCTTAGCACCAAGTCCCCGATGTTAAAATGTCGAAGATTGGCTCTTCGATTGTAGTATCTTTCGATCTACTATTTTTTGGCGGCTAATCAGACGAGAGCGGCTTCGCGTCTTTCGTCCAACAATTCTAAGCTCGTATGCATGGCTTTGTTATTTGACTCCTCTGTTGCATATCGAAACATGATGCTAGGTTCTCCGACCTCGACCGGGATCAGAGCTTCGGTACCGTAAACTAACGAGAATGGTGTTGCTCCGGTACTGGATTTCGATGTTGTGCGGTATGCCCATAGAACCTCAGGTAGTATTTCTCTCCATTTTCCTTTGCCGTTGGTCAATCTCTTCTTAAGATTTTGGATGATGGTTTTGTTGGCCGATTCGGCTTGTCCGTTCCCGCTGGGATGATAAGGTATTGATATGATCCTTTTGATCTTGTGATCCTCGAGAAATTTAGTTACTTTACTGCCGATGAATTGTTTTCCATTATCACATACAATCTCGGAGGGCATCCCGAATCAACATATGATGTGGTCCCAAATGAAGTTTATGACTTATCTTTCTATGACTTTCTCAAAAGCCTGTGATTCAACCCATTTAGAGAAATAATCAGTCATAAATAAAATAAACTGAACTTTACCTGGGGCCAACGGGAGAGGGCCAACGATGTTCATTCCCCATTTCATGAAGGGCCATAGGGAGAGGACCGAGTGGAGTAGTTCCCCAGGTTGATGAATCATGGGCGCATGCCTTTGGCATTTGTCGTATTTTCGAAATAACTCCCTTGCATCCTTCTCCATATCGATCCAATAGTACCCTACTCTGATTACTTTGTGGACCAGCGATTCAGCACCGGAATGATTTCCATAAGTGCCCTCGTGAATTTCTCGTAGGATGTAGTCGGTATCTCTTGGTCCTAAACATATTACCAACGGTCAATCGAACGTCCTTCTAAACAACATTCCATCTTCGGACAAAGTGAACCGTGCTGCCTTTGTGCATAGAGTTCTCGATTCCTTTGGATCCGATGGAAGTTTCTCGTTCTTTAGGTACTCTATATACTTGTTTCTCCAATCCCAGGTTAAACTCGTGGAGTTTATCTCGGCATGCCATTCTTCGATTACCGATCTCATGAGTTGTACGACTGTTCCCGAGTTAAGTTCGTCATCCTCGATCGATGAACCTAAGTTTGCAAGAGCGTCAACCTCGTTGTTCTGCTCTCAAGGTACATGTTGCAAGGTCCATTCCTTAAATCGATGTAGAGTCACCTGTAGTTTATCCAGGTACCTCTGCATTCGGTCTTCTCGGACTTCAAAAGTCCCGTTAACTTGGTTTACCACGATGATGGAATCACACTTAGCTTCTATGACCTCTACTCCCAAGCTTTTAGCTAGTTTGAAACCTGCAATCATGGCCTCGTACTCGGCCTCATTGTTAGTCAATTTTGTAGTTTTGATAAACTGTCTTACTACATTACCTATGGGTGATTTTAGCACGATGCCTAGTCCAGACCCCTTCGTGTTTGAAGCACCGTCCGTAAAGAGGGTCCACACTCCCAAAGATGTACCTGATTTTATCAGTAGTTCTTTTTCAACCTCGGGTACGAGGGCCGACGTAAAGTCAGCCACGAAGTCTGCTAAGGTTTGTGACTTGATGGCGGTTCAAGGTCGATACTCAATATCGTACCTGCTGATTTCTACGACCCATTTGGCCAATCGACCGGAAAGCTCGGGTTTATGCAAACATTTCGAAGAGGATAAGTTGTTATAATACATATTGGATGACATTGGAAATACAATTTTAGTTTCCTAGAGGCGCTTATTAAAGCAAGCGCTAATTTTTCTAAGTGTGGATATCTAGTTTCGGCCTCACCCAAGGTTCGACTAACATAATAGACAGAGGGAATTACGTACCTTATTCTTCTTGGACCAGGACTCCACTTACTGCTATCTCTGAAACTTCCAAGTACAGGTAAAGTTGTTCGTCCACTTTCGGGGTGTGAAGCAACAGCGGGCTCGATAAATATCGTTTTAGTTCCTCTAAGGCCTGCTGGCATTCTGGAATCCATGTAAAATTGCTCTTCTTCTTAAGTAGCGAGAAGAATCGGTGGCTCCTATATAAGGATCTTGCAATGAATCGTCCTAGGGCGGCTTTCTGCCCCGTCAGCCTCTGCACGGCCTTTATATTATCCACTATCGTGATATCATCGATAACTTTGATTTTATCGGGGTTGATCTCGATTCCCCAGTTGGACACCATGAAACCAATAAACTTGACTGATCCAACTCTGAATGCACAATTTTCGGGGTTGAGCTTCATATTGTACTTCCTTAATATATCGAAAGTTTCTTGCAAATGCCTTAAATAGTCCTCTGCTCGCACGGACTTAATTAACATGTCATCAATATGAACCTCCATTGATTTTCCTATTTGTTCATCGAAATTTGGTTTACTAGGTGTTGATAAGTTGCACCAGCATTTTTTAGACCGAATGTCATTACATTATAACAGTAGGTACCGTAATTAGTGGTAAACGAGGTCTTTTCCTGATCCTCCGGGTTCATCTGTATCTGGTTGTACCCGGAGTAGGCATCGGGAAAACTGAGAATATCGTGGCCGGCTGTGGCATCGATCATACGATCGATATTTGGTAAAGGAAAAGAATCCTTGGGGCATGCTTTATTCAGGTCTTCATAATCTATACACATTCTAAGTTTGTTTCCCTTCTTAGGGACTATCACTACGTTTGCTAACCATTCGAGATACTTTACTTCCCGAATGGATCCTATTTTGAGAAGTTTTGTTACCTCGTCCTTGATGAAGGCATGTTTGACCTCAGACTGGGGCCTTCTTTTTGCTTTACCGGGCGAAATTTAGGGTTCAGGCTTAGTTTGTGAGTGGTAATTTCTGGTGGAATCCCTGTCATATCGAGATGGGACCAAGAAAAGTAATCCATGTTAGCTTTAAGGAAATAAGTAAGTTTTTTCCTGAGCTCGGGGGTTAGCCCCTTGCCCAGGTATACATTTCGTTCGGGTTGTTGCTTGGCCAATGCAATTTGTTCCAGCTCTTCGACCGTTGACTTGGTGGCAACCGAGTCATAGGGAACTACGAAGGATCGATGGATCCAGTAGTCATCATCTTCATCGATCCCTTGCTCCTGCAATTGGGTTGAGGCTGGTATCTGTGGTTGCTATTTGGCCTCATGTTTTCCCTTTGATCCTTTCGTTGATGGGAGTGCCGATACTGGTATCACTTCATCGACTGAAAACATTTCCTTGGCGGCGGGTTGCTCCACGTACACTGTTTTGACTCCCTCCGACATTGGGAACTTCAGAACTTGGTGAAGGGTCGAGGGCACTGCCTTCATGTTATGGATCCAAGGCCTTCTGAGCAGGGCGTTGTACCTCATATCACCATCGATCACATGAAACTTTGTTTCTTGGATGGTCTCGGCCACGTTCATTGGCAAAGTAATTTCACCCTTGGTGGTTTCGCTTGCCATGTTGAAGCCGTTAAGTACTCGGGCTGCAGTCACAATTTGATCTTGTACACCGAGCTGTTCTGTGACCCTCGACCGAATAATATTGGCCGAGCTACCTGGATCAATCAAAATATGTTTAACTTGAATTTTATTCATAAGGACAGATATTACCAGTGCGTCGTTGTGGAGTTGTAAGATCCCCTCTGCATCCTCGTCACTGAAAGATAAGGTCCCCTCCGGTACGTAATCTCGAGTCTGCTTTTCCCTCGTGATCAACACCTTGGTGCGTTTGAATACGGGCCCCTGAGGAATATCGGCCCCTCCAACTATCATGTGGATCACGTTCTGCATCTCTTCTTGCTCATTCTTTCTGTTTGAATCTCTGTTCTTGAAATGGTTTTTAGCCCAATCGCTTAAGAATTATCGAAGATGCCCTTCGTTGAACAAACGGGCTACCTCTTCCCTCAGTTGTCTGCAATCTTCTGTTCTATGACCATGGGTGCCATGATATTTGCACATTTGATTAGGATTTCTCTGGGCCGGATCAGTCTGTAGAGGTCGAGGCCACCTGGTGTCTTTGATGCGCCCAATGGCCGATACAATAGCTGATGCATCAATGTTAAAGTTGTATTCCGATAGTCGTGGTGCTTCTTTGGGTTCGATATTTCTGTCAAAACCTCTTTTACTCATGAGCCCTCGAGAGCTCTGTCCTTGATCATTTCTTCTATCAGTTCGACAGGGGTTGTGTCTAGGCCCGCTATTTCTCCGATCTCCACCGTATGGCTGATATCGATCTCTGTTTGATCGTGGTTCCCGATCAATATCCATTTTAACTCTGTCGATGATCCTGTTTGGATAAACAGAACCGGAAGGAGTCCCCAACTGGTCATCATCGACCCTAATCTTTGACCGGTACCGATTATGCACGTCGGCCCAGGTTATGATTGGATATTCGATCAAGTTCTGCTTCAACTGTTATGAGGCTACCGAACTTCGTATGTTTAGGCCTTGAGTGAAAGCCTGAACGGACCAACCGTCGGTGACTGGGGGCAGATCCATGCACTCCATTTGGAACCGAGATACAAACTCTCTAAGCATCTCGTTGTCTTTCTATTTTACTTTGAAGAGGTCCTTCTTTCTAGTCTCGACCTTTATCGCTCCGACGTGCGCTTTCACGAAGGAATTTACGTGCATGGCAAAAGAATCAATGGAGTTAAGTGGTAAATTATGGTACCATATCATCGCCCCCTTTGATAAAGTTTCTCCGAATCTCTTCAGCAATACAGACTCAATCTCATTGTCCTCGAGGTCGTTCCCCTTTATTATGCATGTGTAAGAAGTAACATGCTCGTTGGGGTCGGTAGTTCCATTATACTTGGGAATTTCTAGCATGCAAATTTTTTTCAGAATGGGCTTAGGAGCTGCGCTCGGGGGGAATGACTTTTGTACGATCTTCTTTGAATCTAAACCCTTCGAAATCGGTGGTGCTCCCGGAATTTGATCAACTCGGGATTTATATGTTTACACTTTTTTGTCATTCGCTTCAATCTACTTCTCCACCGATTCGATTCGCTTTGTCAGCTCCTCGAACATTTTCAAGATAGCGGGGTCGGTTCCTGATTCATTCACATTTGACCTCTCCAGCGCTGGTTCGACCCTGTGAATAATTTCCTGTGATGGCTCGGGTTCGACCCTACTCGGTGCGTGGTTCTAATTTTGAAGTTGTGTCTATTGCAGCTTGTTGAGCCTGCAGCTTTTCGAATATTATTCGAAGGCTGATTCTGCCTTCTTCGCTGCCCTGTGAGTTCTGACCGGCTGATCGAACGCTTCTGCGGACACTGTTTGCGGGGTTGATATCTAGATTTGCATTCAGGGCAACATGGGAATATACGTCGATGTGGTATGCAACTGGTACTCCCTCGGGGTCAATTGGAAGCACTTCATTTCCTGGGGAGGCTACGTTGTCGTTTTCGCCATGAATACCAAGGCCGTTGTCGATGTGTGTGGGTACTGCTTGAGCGTTTGACATGCTGATCATGGAATCAAAAATGCTTACAAGAACAAGTGTAAAGCAGTATGTGTTATGAAAATTAGCACCAGACGATCACTATTGTCCTTAGCCCCACGGTGGGTGCCAAATTGTTTACCCTAAAAGCAGATAACAATTGAATTTATATGTGATTTTAAGGACACGTGATTTTACTTAGCATAAACTGAGAAAATATACAAACTGATATTGAAATTGACTGTAAAGAAAAATAAAAGCAAACCACATGAGATATGTAGCTTGGGCCCTCGAATCAAATGAAACAACAAAGGAAATATAAGCGAAGTAACAGAGTATTGAGAACCTTGAGAAAAGAGTATTATATTGCTTTCTTACTGTCTGAGGTCTCTTTATAAATGATCAGACCCCCTTTATATAGTAGGGAAGTCCTACTTTTGATACAATTCTAAATATAGTAAGGACTCTCATGATGGGCTAATTAATCGACCTCTTCTTGATACGTGTCGTGATTTCCGCCGAGATTCTCCCCCCTAATTGGGGCTGTAACAGCTTTTTGTTTCTTGGCACGATCTTGATCCTGGCCGATCTTGATCTTGGCCGATCTCGATCTTGATCGGTCTCTGGGTCTTCGAGCTTGATCTTGACCGACCTCGATCTTGTTCGGTCTCTAGGTCTCGAGCTCGACAGCATATTCTTCGTACCATGGCTCGATATTACAATGATTAACCTTGAACCATCATGTTCCAATCTCAATTAATCATACGAAAGGCAAAACTCGATTTTGACCATATACAAGCTCCAAAGTTGAAAATGAAATGCCACTCCTGCCAAGAGCTTTAGCTAATTTATCATTGTTATTAAATAGAGGAACAAAATATTTTATGTAAATTATCTTATTAATAATTTTAAATGATTTTCAAATATCTATTGATCGTCTGAAGATAAACTCCAACATAAGAGTATCTTTTAATAATAAAACTAAAATTGCACTCCAACATTTAGTAGAGAACAAACAAATATACAATTGATACGGATTGTTCACATATTTAATTTTGATTTACAAAAACAATAAAATAGAATAGTCGACTGTTGTAAGTAGCTCCTAAAGGCATAAGTCTATACTATATATAAAACCAACATGTCGAATTGAAATGCAGAAATGTGACATTTAAAGTAACGTCAACAACAACACTAAATAGTTGTTGGGCCCGGACACAGGTCGGGCATATCTTCACTAGTATAAAATAAATTGCACTAAACACCCGTAACTCTTAATGACTAGGTGCAAATATGCCTCCTTGTTGCAAAGACACTTTAGTCCCCTTTGTTTATGAAAATCCGACACATATTAATATATAATATTTTTCATTATACAAAGTACTAATTTTTTATAGCTTATTTAAAAGTTTCATTCACACAATTTTATTGAAAAGGAGATTAACATATTTTGAAGTGGTTCTGCCTACGAGTCAACAGAGTCGTCTAACCCCTTGAAACCAACGAGTTAACTTAAGCAACGCATTTACCAATAAAAATAAAATAAAAATTAAGCAATGCTAAAAAGTTATGATTTTAAATCTATATCTATTTAAATTTATATTTATAAATATTTATATCTATACAATATTAAAAATACGAAGAATCTTAATAAAATGCAGAGGCGAAGCCAGAATTTGAAGCTTGTAGGTTCGAGATTCTAGTTCTTTTATGTTAATGAGTTCTATAATAATAATTTATACATATTCCATGAATTTTTCAAGACAAATACAGAGTCTGCACAAAAACTACTGAGTTCGGCCGAACCCGTAAGCAGAAGGCTAGCTCCGCCCCGGTGAAATGCCATTTGTTTTTTTACACCTTTAAATTTGAGGATATAAATAAATTGCAATAAACACCCGTAACTCTAACGAATAGGTGCAACGATGCCTCCTTATCGCAAAGACAGTTTAGTCCCGTGTGTTTATGAAAATCCGACACATATTAATTTGTGTAATATTTTTCATTATACAAAGTACTAAGTTTTTATAGCGTATTTAAAAGTTTCATTTACACAATTTTATTGAAAAGGAGATTAAACATATTTTGAAGTGGTTCTGCCTTTAGACAAGGAGGGTTGCTCTGATGATAAACACTCTCCACTTCCAACCAAGAGGTTGCGAGTTCGAGTCACCCCAAGAGCAAGGTGGGGAGTTCTTGAAAACAAGGATGCCAAGGGTCATTTGGAAATAACTTCTACCCCGAGCACACTACCCTCCCCATTATACTGGGTTGTTGTTGTTGTTGTTGTTGAAGTGGTTCTGCCTATGAGTCAACATAGTCGTCTAACCCCTTGAAACCAACGAGTTAACTTAAGCAACACATTTACCAACCGAAAAATAAATAAAAATAAAATTAGGCAATGCTAAAAAATTATGATTTTAATTCTATATCTATCAATATCTTTATCTATATAACATTAAAAACACGAAGGAACTTAGTGAAATATCGTTTAGTTTTTACCCCTTTAAAATAAAGTTTACATTGACACAATAGTTATTTTATTATTTTCCTAATATTTATAACTTTAAACCAATTAAAACTTTTCTTATTGAAGTTATCCTCATCTGAATTACTACAAAGGAGAATTTTAATATTTAGGATATCAAAATCAATTAAAATTTACCTTATACAAACCAAATAATTTGTTTATAATTTGTATTTTTATTTTTTGTATGTACATACAAATTAGGAATGTGCATATTATAATTTTATAAAGCATTTTAAAATTTCATTCAACATACACTTTTATCTCAAATTTAATATTTAAACTATTTTATATACATAATGTATATAATTATTTTCTTGAAAAATATACTTATGTCATCAAAGTGTAATCCATTTTTTACTATAATTTCTTTCATGTCAATTTTGCTAATAGTTAGAGATTTAAAATCAACTAAAATTTATTTATTAATTTTTTTATATAATATTAATAACTACACTCAATGATTATTTCAACCAGCAAATATCACATACTAGACAAATAATAATATATGTGAAATTATACTGGGGATGTTATTGTTGTTGTTATTGTTGAGTAGAGCTTACTCAATAATTGTGAAATATCATACACTTAATAATTATGTTTTATTAACTTTTGCAATCTCGAAGCAATAAGGATGAGACAATAGAAGTTACAATATATTTGAAATGAATTATGATTAATTAGTTTTTTTTTCTTTTTAAAAACATTCCAATAAATGATAGCTCTCCAAATATTTTTATATATTAAGTTATTTGTTGTAAATTATTAACTCGATAATAGTTATTTTTAAAGTTTATATTAATTATCATTTATCAATTTTAGGAGCTACACGCCAAGCATTCCTAAATCTAAGACCAAAAGATTCAGATTTTTAATTTGTAGTATTTGACAAATCATCGTGATTAAAATATTTTACTTGTTTCGCTATTTGACAATAATGTTTATAAGATATTCTTATAAAATTCCGAGAACTTTCATCGGAAATGATTTCATCATTTATTTAACTAGCTAAATGAGATCAACATTCATAGTAATAAAAAGTTATATATATTAATTTTGTTTTAGAGTTCAAACATATTGTTCAACACTTAAATATTCTTTTAAAAAACTATTTGTCACACCCCCTTTTCTACCCCAAAAAGATATTACGTGGATTAAAGGGTTTTTTNAACTTCACAAATTGCCTAAGGGATCTTTCTATTTTTCTCAAGGTTTTTGCACTCAAATAATCCTCACAAAACTCTGAAATTTCAGCTTGTTATATGTATTAAACTGCTGATTTTTCTCAAAGATATATGTCTTTAAGCAACTCTCCAAGATGTGTCTCAGTATAAGATAGGGTGTGTAATAGAGTGTCCCCATTTTCAGTGAGTAGGCCCCTCCTTCTAAGTGTAAGAGAGTCCCTTTTATAGGAAAAAAACAGCCCTTTCAATAGGAAAATAAAGTTAGATTTTTTGGACAGATTTTGGTTCACCAAAAATCTGTCCAAAAGACCGATTTTGTATGCTAAACACTGTTCAAGGTCTGTCCCAAAGGTGAAAGGACAACCTGAAAATCTGCTGTGTCAGAAGCAAGGAGAAAAAATATCCTTTCAACCACCCTACTAGTAAAAGTAAGCTACTATTACCCTATTTTGTGATAAAATAAACTAAACTTCAGATTTTAACCATCAACAATAAACTATTTGCTCAACACAAATCAAACTTGGACAACTATGAACTGACAAAGCATAGACGAGACTAAAAATATAATTGAACTAAGTATTAAAACCAACTTGATGGGAATGAATTCGATTTGTGCAAACTAATTACTAAACAAACAACTAAATTCACAAACTAATGCTCAAAACAGAACGAGCATCGTTAACAATCGGACAACGACTAACAACAACTAAATAATCGACTAACTAAGTGAACGATTTAACTAATACACTAAAGATCATGTTTAAATCAATAACGAATCTAACAAACCACTAAACTAAATAGAGATAGCTAATTAAATAAACCTAACTTGAAACTCTAATTAACAAGAAATAACCAAAACAGAAAAAATAAATAAATAAAA
>AWOL01S0005582.1:0-14578 GCA_000715115.1 Nicotiana otophora | reverse complement strand
AAAATCAGAAACTAATCTACCAAATAAAAAAAAATCAGAAATTAATTAAAGAGATGACGATTATACCTAACAAGTATGCTTGAAGCCGTTCGAGCCACGAGAAGATGTCGGAGATGCTAAAAGGCGACTACCCGACTCCGAAACGCACATTTCTTTCGGGTAGATGCTAGAACGAAATGCATTTCAGCATCTCGCCAAAAGAAACGAGTGTCTTTGAGTCGAAAAATAGCTAAGATAGGAGTTCGGGGCATTTTGGCGGTGGTGAGGCGGTGGAGCCATGGCGGCGGCGAGGAGCGAGTCGGCGGCGACGGGTATTTTGGGGGTGAAATGGATAGGAAAAGATAGGTCTCGTGGAGCTCTATCCATTCATGTATGTGTTGTAGGGTGGTGTTGGCCGGAGCTTCAAGAATTTGGACCAAAAAGTGGCAGTTAAAGTTTCTTAGATCTAAAATTCAAGGAATTTGAAGGTTTTTGTGAAGGAATTGGTTTGGAGATATGGGAAGAGGAAGTTGTGGAGATTATATGGTGTTAATTTGGAGGTGGTCCGCCGCCGGTGGGTGATTTCCGGCGGCGGCGGCGGAGAGAATAGAAAGAAGAGAGAGAGAGAGAAGAGAGAAAGAGTTATGGGGGAAATTAGGGAATTTTTCAGATTTTTGAGGCTTTAAATCCTCTTGAGAGATCAAATATGGACCATTAGATCAAGGGGTGATCAATGGGTGAGATTTGATCTTGGGTCACTTAATGAAACGACGTAGTTTTGAGGCAAAACTATGTCGTTCCGGACCCTTTCAAAGGCAGCCCCTTATCTTGCACTTTTGGCCACTTTCTCTTTCAAATTTGGCCCAATTTCTTTCTTAATCCTACTTATTAAACTAAATTTACACCAACAAATAAATTAATTAAGTAACTTATTCAAATGATCAATTAACTAGATTAATTCACCAATTGAATAGTTAGTTAATTCCTAAAATGCACAAATAAAGAAAGAACTATTTTTTGGTATTTTATGATAGGAAATATGCAATCAAAGACACAAAAATTAGGAAATATAATTAAAGCAACAAAACACTAATGACTTTAGGAGGTGTTAAAATAGTACAAAAATTAAGTATTCACACTATTTATTCATTGATATGGGGAACACACACATACCCTAAAACTAGTAATCATTTAAAAGAACAAATTGAGGTGATACTACTAATTAACTCCTCTTTTTTATTTTTTGTTTCTTATTCGGCGTCCGATGATCACTTTGAGACTCGATCAATCTGGATTATTAACGAAAAGTCCCATTTCAAGGATAAATCGTTCTCATACCAGTAATGACTAAATAACTAGAGTTTGAACCTGAAACATTTAATTAAGATTGAATGAGTATTTGCCATGCCATTACAAACTTTGCCGGTTACTAAATTAACTACTGAAAAGTATATGCATGGACAGAATAACAAATGCCGATGTATGTATTCATAGTTTAAAAGTAGATGATGATGCATGGAATCGTCGAACACTTTTTTTTTTGGACTCTAGATTTTGTAGTTTGTATGCCTGCTGAGGAAAGAATAGTTAAGACTGAAAAAGGTAGTGAAATGACTATCTGGGAAAACTTGGAATGAAGTAGAGACCATATCAATTACACTTCAATTGATTTCGACCTTTAGATCTAACGAAATAATCATATAAAAAAGTCAAAATAAGTGGATATTACGTATTCCTCCTGTTTTAAATTTTAATCGTTTTAAAAATTCAATTTATTTTTAAATACTCTACTAATTTTAGAAAAATAAAAATTATTTATTTTCTTTTCATGTTTAGTCTATCTAAAAAACAATGTTACACTTTTATATCTTGAAACTTTTTAACCTTAAACTTTAGATTTATCCTTAGTGACATGCCCTTCTAGTTATAGAAATATTTCAGTTTGCAAAATCTAATGATAATTTTGGAGTGTACCAAAAACAAACCTTGTTATTAAAGTATGTGCTCAGTCAAACTATACCATATAAAATAAAATAAATACTTTTGTTTTTTAAAAACCATTACTCTTACTGCTCTAATTAGTAGAGTATTATTTACGTGAAGTATTTAATAGAGAGATAAATATATAATTTAGATAAATCTTTTCTAATAAATGGTATCATTTTTCAGTGTCAATTTATACAATGCACTTTTTTTTTTGTTATGTCCTAAAAATGATACTTATATTTAAAAATCATCAAATTTATTTATTAACCTTATTTCAATAATTTTTAATCACATAAATATTTATAATTTATTTTAATTTTTTTTTCTTTCTTAAATTATATATCCAATCAAACACCTACATAAATTGGCATGAAAGGAGACTTTTAAAGAACATATAAAGATCTTTAAATTAAAAATATATAGTAATAGGATCCTAAAGGAATGTAGTTATTAAATTCATGGACACGTGACTCCAGACTCTGTAAGTATATAGTGTGTGGGGAAGTTATGCTTTAAATGGATAAGAATGAGAGACGTGAAGCTACCCAATAAGTAATAAAAGACAACTTGTCAGTTCCAAGAGTTATCCTTTTTTCCAAAAAAGAAAAATACACAAAGCAACAAAATACAGCCTTAAATTCTTATAGGTATGGCGACAGGAAAATTTTACAGCGGTGATCATCGAACTTGTTGCTTATCGCCGAACTTGTTGCTTCTGCTATGGCGACTGGAGAATCAGACGATTCATCACTGTTAGTCAGTCTATTCTATTCATTTGGTGATGAGGATATGGACTAGGGTCCTTAAAGGTTACGCAACTCCATATATTTTATGGTAATCTTCCAAGTTTCTAATTTTTAATTTTTTTCATTGCCCTTATCTTTTGACCTGGTGCTTGTTGTATGTGCCGAGTATACATGTTTGATGATTGTGTTCATATGTGCCTATTATGTATTTATAGGATAATGTTGGAAGAATGTGCCTTTTTGTACTGAATATTGTTTGGAAGTTGTAAAAGTAGTTCAGACTGATTGGACCAACATAAAATAGATACCAGAATCGTAGTTGTGATCATTGACGAATCCATAACTTAAATTTGTTGGGTTAAATCTTTATGTTCCGCCGTTAAATCCATTGCACTTTAAAGTTATGTGATCAATTTTTTAATATTTAGTGCAATTTTGATGATTTTTTAGATATGTATATCTAAGAACTATATTAAAATTATTGGGTTCAATTGAACCTATAGCTTGTTACGCATCCAAGGGTGCGGCCTGCTGGTCAATTGAATGCGTTAGAACCATGAGATTTCAGGTTTACTTCCGAATGGAGACAAAAATACTAGATGATTTCTTCCCATTTATTCAAGTCTTGATGGATAGAGTTACCTTGTATATGTTGTTGCCGGGAGGTAGCAGTTATCCCGTGGAATTAATCGATGTGCGTGCAAGCTGAATTGGACTTCACGATTATCAAAAAAAAGATTGCACTCAATCATGGTTGCGGTCAAGACACCACATTTGAGACAAAAAGAGTATAGGAAGGAAATTAGAGAGTGATCTAAAATCGTGATCATGAGACCAATGGACCAAAATCCTAATCATGAGTTAACGGTCCTATTAGTTGGGTTCTAGGTTACAGTCACGCCCTTAAACAATGACCCTCGAATATGCCATACACAATGACAAGAAGTGGCACATTATCCCTTGGCACATTATCCCTTGGCATTGGTGTTGGTGGACTTAAAAAGCAATGTGCAAAGTGTGACAATGCAAATGTTTTCTATCTCAAGTGTGTCGGTGTCACGACCCAAAATCCCAACCTGTCGTGATGACGCCTATCTCGATACTAGGCAAGCCGATAATCTCAATAAACCAAAACTTCTCTTTAAGGTTGAAAATATAAGATTTAAATACAATACAAACACTCCCCAAAACCTGGTGTCACTGAGTTCATGAGCATCTAATATGAATACAAGTCTGGAAAATATAGTCTATAATAGTCTGAGACCAAATACAGTAAACAAAAAGATAGAGAAGGAGAGATAAGGTTTGCGGAACACGACAGCTACCTCAAAATCTCTTGAAAATCAACTGTGCGAAAGGATCAACACCCGCTATGTCCGGGAACACCTGGATTTGCACACGAAGTGTAGGGTGTAGTATGAGTACAACCAACTCAGCAAGTAACAATAATAAATAAGGAACTGAAGATAGTAACGAGCTACACAGTTATGGTTCATTTTTAGTAATTCCAGCAAAGAATAGACATGCTATCAAATCTGACAGTTTAATATCAAATCAATTTTTATACAGTTCCTGTTCATGTAATTCGTATATCAACAATCTTTCAGAGATTTCACAACAATGACAGATAGCAACTAAGTGCAACAACAAATGGAAATCAAGTACAACCTCTAAGGACAACAATCACTCACTGGGCTCCCACCCCTCATCACTCACTGGGCTCTCACCCTTCATCACTCACTCTCAATGGGTACCCGCGCTCACTCGGGATGCACAGACTCCGAAAGGACTCCTACAACCCAAGCGCTATAATCTGCACGGACAACTCATGTGCCATAATATAACTATCTGGATCCGCACGGCCAACTCATGTGTTATAGTATAATATAAGGATTCACACGGCCAACTCACGTGTTGCACGACTAACTCACGTGCTATAGTATAATATAAGAATCTACACAGCCAACTCACGTGCTATAGTATCAATATCTCACAATCAGGCCCTCGGCCTCACTCAGTTATAAATCCCTCTAGTCTCTCGGGCTCTTAATAATCATGAAATCAGCCCAAACAACAATGATATAATGTATAAATAATAACAACAGAGACTGAGATAAAATGTGCAAGTAAAAGTTGAGGTTGAGTAGCACCCAAGGGTGTGGCCTAGTGGTCAATGAAGTGGGTGAGAACCTTGAGGTCTCAAGTTCAAATCCCAGCGGAGGCAAATACTAGGTAATTTTTTCCGTTCTATCCAAGCCTTGGTGGATAGAGTTACCTGGTACCTGTTGCTGGTGGGAGGTGGCAGATATCCCGTCGAATTAGTCGAGGTGTGCGCAAGCTGACCCGGACACAACGGTTATCAAAAAACAAAGCTGAGGCTCAATACATATATCATTTAGCAGGCAATTCAGCATGTACGCGACCACTGTGGGTCCCAACAGTACTATCACATAGCCTAAGCATGATTTCTAACATGATTTACAGTCAAATTTTATCAACACATAGAGAGCATATAACTAACAACAAATTATTTCAACTTTACAGTTTTCCGGGACAGACCAAGTCACAATCCCCTCGGTGCATGCCCACACGCTCGTCACTTAGCATGTGCGTCACCTCCAAAATAATCACATGATACCAAAATCTGTGGTTTAATACCCTCAGGATCAGATTTAAAACTGTTACTTACCTCATAGCGTGAAATTCTTTACTCTCCTATGCCTTTGCCTCGCAAATAGGCCTCTGAATGCCTCGAATCTAGTCACAAATAATTCGTTTCAGTCAATAAAGTTTATTGGAATTAATTTTATAAGAAAATACTAATTTTCCTTAAAAATCCGAATTTTAGCTCAAAAATCGCTCGTGGGGCCCACGTCTCGGAACTCGACAAAAGTTATAAAATCCGAAAGTCCATTCAACCACGAGTCTACCCATACCAATTTTACCAAATTCTGACCTCAACTCGACCCTCAAATCTACATATCTTATTTCCAAATTTCTAAGTTCCAATCTCCGATTTACACCTCAAAATCATGTAATCTAGTCAGATTATTCAATGCTAATTCAATATTATGGAGTAGAAATGATCACAAAGGACTTACCTCAAGTTTTCCTTGAAAATATATCAAAAATCACCTCGCCTCAAGCTCCAATTTGTCAAAACTGACGAATGGGACGAAGTCCCTATTTTTATAATTCTGCCTAGGCAACCTCAGTTTTGCCTCGATCCTGGCCTTCGATCGAGGTCCTCGATCCTAGGCCTCGATCTTGGGCCTCGATCCTGGGCCTCGATCCTAGGCCTCGATTCGGGCTCTCGATCCTGGGCCTCGATCCTAGCCCTCGATCCTGGGCCTCGATCGTGGCCCTCGACCCTGGGCTCGATCTGGGCTCGATTCTGGCAGGTTCTGGGCTCGATTCTAAGAGATTTCTGGGCTCGAATCTCGCAGAAGCAATTTCCAACAGAAGGAAATTGCAGCAGCTGTTGTATTTCAAGTTTTTGATCCGTTAACCATCCGAAACTCACCCAAGGCCCTCGGGACCTCAACCAAATATACCAACAAGTCCTAAAACATCATACGAACTTAGTCGAATCATCAAATCACCTCAAACAATGCTACAACAATGAGTTACGCCCCAATTCAAGCCTATTGAACTTTGAAATTTCTAATTTCTACAAATAACGCCGAAACCTATCAAATCACGTCCGATTGACCTCAAATGTTTCACACAAGTCATAAATTACATAACATACCTATTAAAATTTTCAGAATCAGATTTCGACCCCGATATCAAAAAGTCAACCCCTCGGTCAAACTTCTCAAAAATTCAACTTTCGGCATTGCAAGTCTAATTCCTCTATGAACCTCCAAATATTCTTTCAGACTCGCTCCTAAGTCCAAAATCACCATACGGAGCTATTGGAATTATCAGAATTCGAATCCGAGGTCGTTTACACATAGGTCCATATCCTGTCCACTTTTCTAACTTAATTTTTCAATTATGAGACTAATGTCTCATTTCACTCCGAATTCCATCCGGACCCGAACCAACTAACACGGTAAGTCTTAAAACGATTGTGAAGAATAAATTGAGCAGTAAATGGGGGAAGGGGGCAGTAATACTCTAAACGACTAGTCGGGTCGTTACATTCTCCCCCACTTAAACATACGTTCGTCCTCGAACGTGCCAAGAGTTATTCTTAACCTTCAAATCTCTATTCCACCTTACCACGCACATACCCGGGGGTTATCTCACGTCCTCTATTCTATATAGGCCTGACCACACAACATAACTGAAAATCATTAATTAACCTTAGCCCAAAAACCATGGAGCCAAATTTCTAACATCCAGAATTCTTTTCAAGACCCGAACCTCACATCTACTCACTGTATAAGACTGAAGAAGCTGTATCCAGCCATAACCATAATTCTCTCTTAAGCCGACTTTCAATATTATCCTCCCGAATATACCATAATCAAGCCTGATAGTACCCATTCTAGGTCCAATGACCTTATATTATTAAACACAACTATCCCACAGACATGCCACATCAATATAACTCAAGCCACAACTGTGCAATATGTGTACCCAAATATGGGAGATGTCTCAAGGAAGAGAACCGTATTGCAAGTTCAACAAGCACCACCACAGTCGCAATGTTACAACTAACTCCTCAAATTTCGTGAAAAGGATAACCGTAGGTACATGTGCACAATTGTAGAGGAAGGAAATTAATAGATCAGATAAATTATTATAGAAATAGAATTCCCACACACGGCACAGACAACTCACGTGCCAATAATATGTATCGCCTGGCATGGTCACATGCCTCTAGTCCCAGCATATCATACAGGAGCAATTAAACAAGTACACTTGTATATGATAATGAAATAAGATTCTCATACTCCTGGATTGGTAGAAATAGCACGGCATAGTGTAAGCACGTGCAAAGTCTGCTATCACATTTCAAATCAGATTTTGTTTTAACGCAGAATTAGTAACTATCCCGTTTATTTAGAGAATCATCTTCTTTGTAACCTCAAGTATATCCCAGATGGTTCTCAACAAAGGTATGAATACATGAAACGTTATAATTGCACGCTTAACAGTCAACTCTAGGCATATAATAGCCTCAGCATTCTTCCGAGTATGAATACTTGCTCTATTGACCGCACATGGGCTCAAACCTCACATATATGCGCACTCATAGCTATCAAAAATAATTAATTCAATTAGTGCCTCCACCGAGTTTTAAATAAAATAGTCACCTCAAATAGGGTCGCAACCCCGAAACAATATACTTCTGCGAATTCCCAGTCTCCAAATTCATCGAACACATGAATCACCGTAATTGATCCCAACTCCAGCACTAAAATGACTAACACATCTTCATTCACGATAATCCCATGAGGAATACTTTCATAATTCTTCTGTGCCACATAGCAATAATTTGAATATCAGTAGTCTATCAACTAGGTGAGTAATGCAATACCGATGAACATCCATAAGTCAAAACACAACGCGCCTTCTGAAATGCGCACTCTTATCAGGAATTACCGAGCAGTTATAACATTCATCGAAATATTTGAAACTGGCCATGTTGTCCAACATTCGTTACCTTCTCTTCAAGACTGAACTATCACCTTGTACATGTAAATCCTAATCCCGCACAACACACCACATCTATTATGCCATCATGTGACAAGCACAAGAATCCCATTATCAACTCTGAGTCACCAGCAAATTACATACTTGGTTAATTAGAAACCTTCCTCTTACTTCCTTCCAGGAGGAAATCACAATGCACAACACGTTTCCCACACCAGTAGAAAATATCCGCTTCAAACCATGGTAGAAACCATCAAGAACACTTTGAAATCCATTTGCACAAAGCCAAGCTATTAGAACTAAATTCCTCTAACTTGACCAAACCACGTAGGTCACCAAACCCAAGAATATTGCCACCAAAACATCTATAGAGTCTCACCACATCATAATTACCCCTATAAATACCACAACCGAAACACCCACTCTGAAAATACCTTATGCGAATTTAAAAATTGTTCCTCTTTCCTTTCTTATACTGAAATGTAGAATCCATAGTCAAACAGAATTACCGCACGTCCCGATACCATCCAATGTAAGTAACTGATTCTAGTGATATACAAATTCGAAAAATTTTCAATTTCCACATATACATTTTGAATCCATGAGAACCCTCTCGATAGTCATCCATTCTGCTCAAATCTAATTTACTCCGCCACAAACGGTCGGAAAGACATGTGCTCCTTTAACATAATCAACACTCAAATAAGTAACTCTGACTTAACACGACCAACCAGATTTATACTTCGTATGCACTAGATCCTTCAAAATAGCAACTTGATCATTCCAAACTTTTCATATTCCTATAAAGTGCCTTATAACCCATATTCAGGAATTTCCTTACTCGAGTTATCCTCGATCTCCATCTCTGCGACTCATAACTGATCCACTAGTATGCCTCCGACGAAAACAAAAATTTAACACATAACCATGAAATCAAATTGTCAATAGAAGGCTCCCCCACTTAGGCTTAAGCTGCAATTATATCAAATTAGAACCCGCAAGGATTTCTCCTTCTCAATTACCAAGATCTCGCACCGTTAACCCGCCAAACTTGTCGAAATCTTTTGTTAAGCTTTTCATGAACATTCTGAATCTCCAGCTACAGTCACACACTCGACCTCTTACCAGGTAGCAAGTAATATTCCTCGCAGAAGTTTCATCAACATCACGCCATCGCTAACCACTCACAGGAGATAACTCACCTGTGGAATTCCTTACCGACATCTTCCAACGATGCTGCACTGTGTGCAACAACTACGTAATCAGCAAATTGTCCTGAGCTAATGCTCACCCACCATTTGTATAAGTCTGCACTTTCTTTTTTGACATCAACTGAAAGTTCCATAATACCTTCCGAACTCAAGTCATATTGCGCCTGAAATGATAATCAGATCTTCACATCCCTCTTTATTTCAAACAAAATCCTTTCTGCCATATTCAATCTTTCTTCGTACAGTAACTCTCACTCCAAATAAAGTCCGTAGTCCAAATCACATTCTATCACGATTCCAAATTTCTACTATTTCTCAAGGCACGCAACTACCTTACCACATAATTCATATGCTAATATGCCACTCTTACTTCGGTTAAACCATCTCCTTTAAGCAACTTCTCAACCTCTACTTCTCCTACTTGACCTGCTAGTACTTCAACCACCGTGAAACACTTCCCGTCATGTCTTCCCTCACACTTTGCTGCCCAACTGTTGCATCAAATCAAAATGCATCTCTGTCGCACCTGAACCAATAAATTGTTACCGACTCTAAGCCTCTACGAAGATCATCTTTATCGAGCCATCAATATTAGAAATACCCATTCGATTCTGAACCTCTGCACACAACTATCTCTAGCAACCGCCCCGCATGCACCATTTCATAACACCCTGCCCCGAAGGCAAAATCCAAGAAGACTGTAACACCGGAGGACCATAATGCGTTCAAACAAGGACGTCGATACAACATCACAATGAAAATTCGACCATGCTCGCAAATACCAAGTCTTATAACTTTAACAACCAACTTGGACATATATAGTCCGACTGCCTTTCCTCAGCTTGAATTAATTGTTGAACCCCTTAATCATGTACTGATAAATCCTCTCTTCAAGCCATTCACCGCCTCAACACATAACGAGCGCCTTACCATTACACCAATATTGTGCGATAACAATGCATAGCCATCGTAGCAACCCATGCACAGTCTCGAAATCATATACTGAGCTGGAATAAAAGAACATTCAAATCGTCTTAACACATCCCGCAGTTACATCATACTCATCACAAAGCCATTCCACCGCTCATCGAGCCACAAATTCCACTCGTAGGGACATTACCGGACATATGAGTCCAAATGTACAGGTTATAACTGAAGCTACCGAGCCTAAGCTGCAGTCTAAACCTGGCCTCAAGTCCTCCAGATTGGCCCATCACCAAAACATGGAATATACATCTCAAACATCGTTCGTAGAATCACACCCTGAGCGATGCACAGCTGATACCAAGCGCTCATGTGCGCATACGAAATGCGTAAAAAGGAATTCAAAGAGTTATGTTTCCAGCTTAATCGATTCCGCACGATAGAATATAAGAAGGGAAATTTTCCTAAGTGTTCTACAACCTCTCGAAGATAACTACACACATCTCCGTACCGATCCGCGAGACTCTACTAAATCTGCTCATGACTCGTGAGACCTATGTAACCTAGGCTTTGATACCAACTTGTCACGACCCAATCTTTCAGAGATTTCACAACAATGATAGATAGCAACTAAGTGTAACAATAAATGGAAATCAAGTACAACATCTGAGGAAAACAATCACTCACTGGGCTCCCAGCCCTCATCACTCACTAAGCTCCCAGCCCTCATCACTCACTCTCAATGGGTACCCGCGCTCACTGGGGGTGTACAGACTCCGGAAGGGCTCCTACAACCCAAGCGCTATAATCTGCACGGACAACTCACGTGCTGCACGGACAACTCACGTGCCATAATATAACTATCTGGATCTGCACGACCAACTCACGTGCTGCACGGCCAACTCACATGCTATAGTATAATATAAGGGTCCGCACGGCCAACTCACATGCTATAGTATAATATAAGGGTCCGCACGGCCAACTCACTTGTTGCACGACCAACTCACGTGCTGCACGGCCAATTAACGTGCTATAGTATAATATAAGAATCTGCACGGCCAACTCACGTACTATAGTATCAATATCTCACAATCAGGCCCTCGGCCTCACTCAGTCATAAATCCCTCCAGTCTTTCGGGCTCTTAATAATCATGAAATCAGCCCAAACAACAATGATATGATGTATCAATAATAACAACAGAGACTGAGATAAAATGTGCAAGTAAAAGCTGAGGCTGAGTATATATAGAATTTAGCAGGCAATTCAACAAGTACGCGACCTCTGTGGGTCCCAACAGTACTATCACATAGCCTAAGCATGATTTTTAACATGATTTACAGTCAAATTTTATCTAACACATAAAGAGCATATAACTAACTACAAATTATTTCAACTTTACAGTTTCCCGGGACGGACCAAGTCACAATCCCCTCGGTGCACGCCCACACGCCCGTCACCTACCACGTGCGTCACCTCCAAAATAATCACATGATACTAAAATCTAGGGTTTAATACCCTCAGAACCAGGTTTAAAACTGTTACTTACCTCAGAGCGTGGAATTCTTTACTCTACTATGCCTTTGCCTCCCAAATCGACCTCCGAATGCCTCGAATCTAGTCACAAATAATTCGTTTCGGTCAATAAAGTTTATTGGAATTAATTCCATAAGAAAATGCTAATTTTCTATAAAAATCCGAATTTTAGCTCAAACATCGCCCGTGGGGCCACGTCTCGGAACTCGACAAAAGTTATAAAATCTGAAAGTCTATTCAACCACGAGTCTACCAATACCAATTTTACCAAATTCTGACCTCAACTCGACTNATAGCTAACAATAAATTATTTCAACTTTACAGTTTCTCGGGACGGAACAAGTCACAATCCCCTCGGTGCACCCGTCACCTAGAATGTGCGTCACCACCAAAATAATCACATGATGCCAAAATCCAGGGTTTAATAACCTCAGGGCCAGATTTAAAATTGTTACTTACCTCAAAACGTGAAAGTCTTTACTCTGCTATGCCTTTGCCTCGCAAATCGGCCTCTGAATGCCTCGAATCTAGTCACAAATAATTCGTTTCAGTCAATAAAATTTATTGGAACTAATTCCATAAGAAAATACTAATGTTTTATAAAAATCCGAAATTTAACTCAAAAATCGTCCGTGGGGCCCACGTCTCGGAACCCGACAAAAGCTACAAAATCCGAAAGCCCATTCAACCACAAATCTACCCATACTAATTTTACCAAAATTCGACCTCAACTCGACCCTCAAATCTACAAATCTTATTTTCAAATTTCTAAGTTCCAATCTACAATTTACACCTCAAAATCATGTAATCTAGTTGGATTATTCAATGATAATTCAATATTATGGAGTAGAAATGATCACAAGGGACTTACCTCAAGTTTTCCTTGAAAATATATCTAAAATCTCCTCTCCTCAAGCTCCAATTTGTCAAAAATGACGAATGTTGGCCTTTGATCGAGGTCCAGACAACCTCGGTCCTGCCTCGATGTTGGCCTTCGATCGAGGTCCTCGATCCTAGGCCTCGATCCTGGGCCTCGATCCAGGTCCTCGATCCTAGGCCTCGATCCTGGGCCTCGATCCAGGTCCTCGATCTTCGGACTCGATCCAGGTCCTCGATCCTAGGACTCGATCCTGGCCCTCGATCTTGGGCCTCAATCGTGGCTTCGACCCTGCCTTTGACCGTGGCCCTCGACCCTGGGCTCGATCTGGGCTCGATTTTGGCAGGTTCTGGGCTCGATTCTGAGAGATTTCTTGGCTCGAATCTGGCAGAAGAAATTTCCAACAGAAGGAATTTGCAGCAGCTGTTGTAGTTCAATATTTTGATCCGTTAACCATCCGAAACTCACCCGAGGCCCTCGGGACCTCAACCAAATATACCAACAAGTCCTAAAACATCCTACGAACTTAGCCGAATCCTCAAATCACCTCAAACAACGCTAAAACCATGAATTACGCCCTAATTCAAGTCTATTGAACTTTGAAATTTCTAATTTCTACAAATAACGTTGAAACCTATCAAATCACGTCCGATTGATCTCGAAATTTGCACACAAGTCATAAATGACATAACATACCTATTGAAATTTTCAGAATCAGATTTCGACTCCGATATCAAAAACTCAACCCCTCGATCAAACTTCCCAAAAATTTAACTTTCGGCATTTCAAGTCTAATTCCTCTATGGACCTCCAAAAATTCCTCCGGACACACTCCTAAATCCAAAATCACCATAAAGAGCTATTGGAATTATCAAAATTCGAATCCGAGGTCATTTACACATAGGTCCATATCCGATCCACTTTTCTAACTTAAGTTTTCAATTATGACACTAAATGTCTCATTTCACTCCGAATTTCTTCCGGACCCGAACCAACTAACCCGGTAAGTCTTAAAATGACCGTGAAGCATAAATTGAGCAGTAAATAAGGGAATGGGGCTGTAATACTCAAAATGACAGGTCGAGTCGTTACAGTCGGCTGACAACTTGGATATTACAGTTAAGACAAGCATCTTATTAAGGTTGGCAAGCAAGCAGGCAAAGGCATGTGCCAAGGCAAGTGTCAATTGTGGGTTGTGGCATGTGCGTAAAACATATGTGTGCATTGGTGTTTAGCATGTGCAGGGCATGCGCGTGGCATTATTTGAGGCAGACATGTGGCAAAGCGTTGTTGCCACTCAAGGTGTTCTCCCACGATCTAAGGAGACCCTAAAATGTGGCCAAGTAACTGGCGATGTGAGTTGCATGTGATTCTTCTAACGATTGAATATCGTGTGTCCCTTGCCCTGAATGCATGTTATTTCTTTATATTGTTGCATGTTAGCAAAGCTGACCCGGATACCAAAGTTATCAAAACACTGCACCCGGTCCTAATTACGGTCAATGCACCATGTTCGAGACTAAAAGAGTAAAGGTAGGAAAATAGAGAGTGAACTAAAATCGTGATCGTGAGACCAATGGACTACAATGTTGATCCTCAGTTAAATGGTCATATTAGTAGGGTTCTAGTCTACCGTCACACCCTTAAACAATGACCCTCGTACATGCCGTATACAATGACAAAGAGTGGAACGTTGTCCCTTGGTTTTGGTGTT
>AWOL01S0005581.1:53316-63964 GCA_000715115.1 Nicotiana otophora | reverse complement strand
AATAGATTGAAGTTGCTAAGAATTCCGGAACATTTAGAGTGTAAGGAAGCTCAAGTGAGTTATGTTCGCTAAACTCTTCTTTAAGAATTGGAATTCCCAATATCCTTGTAAGTTCCGAGATGTTGATTATAAATGAAGTATTTCGATAAGTTTTATGATGAAGATATATGTTCAATTCGTGTTTCAAATGCTCTTATCATATTGCATTATAAATTGAGGATGTGTTCCAAACTATGGATTATGTATCCACATGTTATAATTTCTAGTCGTGATTTATGTGAATGTTATTGTGCCAAGTTGTGTAGAGATTGTGATTGTGATACACCTCCACCCGCATACATTAGGGTGAGACGGCATGACCGCTTTGTGTGGGGGTTATGGTATAGAGATTGTGATTGTGATACACCTCCACTCGCATACATTGGGGTGAAGCGGTATGACCGTTTTGTGTGGGGATTATGGTATAGAGTTTGTGATTGTGATACACCTCCACCCACATATATATTGGGGTGAGGCAGCATGGCCGCTTTGTGTAGGGATTATGGTATTGTGGGACTGCACCTCCACTTGCTTACATTGGGGTGAGGCGGTACGACCGCTTTGTGTATAGTTTTGGTATTATTGTGGCACCACCACCCGCATACATTGGGGTGAGGCGGCATAGCCGCTTTATGTTGGTATTGGTATCATTAATGCATTTCCACCAGCATACATTGGGGTGAGGCAGCATTGCCGCTTTGTGTAGGTTCTTGGTACTGTGGTTATACATCCACCTGCATACATTGGGGTGAGGCGGCAGGGCCGCTTGATTAGAGTTGTGGTATTGTACGGACACTTCCATCTGCGTACATCGGGTGAGGCGGCGGGGCCGCTTTGTGTGAAGATGGTTACAGAGGATCTCATCTTAAATCCTATAAATGTTATTAATAGCTTTTAATAAGCTTGCTGTGGTTTAAACAGTTATCTGTATTATTCTATTGTTGCACTGGTTCATCATATTCATCTTGTATTTCTGAATTCTTAAATTAGTGCTTAGTTTTCATACTAGTACTATTCGACGGCACTAACGTCCCTTTTATCGGGGGCGCTGCATATTTTTAATGGATGCAGGTGGTTCCACAGCAGGAGATATTGATCAGTGATAGCAGTACACCTTCTTCCCAGCTAACTTGGTGAGCCCCACTTCATCCCGGGGTCATGTATCTTTTGTTCTTTGTGTATTCTGTTTGAGGTATAGCCGGGGCCTTGTTGCCGACATTATCATTGTACTCATCTTTATCTATAGAGGCTCCATAGACATAGTGTGGGTTGTGTATTGGTGCTGGGGAAGACAAAATATGTTATGTTATGGTTGTATTAGTTATCCATTGAGACTTTAAAAATGATGAAGCTATTGGAAATGAATTGGTATTGTAGACGTGAACACCATTTGGTCTAATTAATGAAAATATGTATTATCTCCATTTGTGGATGAATTTGGGTAGAATGAAATCTAACAGTCTTGCTCGGTCGGGTTCACTCGGTTGAGCGCCGGTCGCGCTTCTCGGTTTTGGGGTGTGACAGTATCATGCATTGCATTCCAGTAGCCCTTAGAGGTATCCAGATGTTACAGGTTGTATATTCTCTATCCTTGTTTACATTACTGTTCTTACTTATGCTTTCCTGCCTTACATACTCAGTACTTTATTCGTACTGACGTCCTTTTTATTTGTGGATGCTGCATGTCATGCTGCAGGTCCTGATAGGCAGGTAGGTGAAGCTCCGCCACTATAGTAGGTTGCCAATTTCAACGGTTATTGGCGAGATCCATTCTCCGGACTTGCCGTGGTCTTGGTATGCATTTTTGTTATAGACATTATGGGTATGTCGGGGCCATGTTCCGGCAATGTTGCAGCACTTATATTCCTTTAGAGGCTCATAGACAGGTGTTGACTCATGTATAGTTTGGAATGCCTTGTCAGCTGATTGTTGTTGTATAGTCTCTCATGGCAGCAAGGCAGCTCGTACCTTATATATAGTTTCTTGACAGCCTTGTCGTCCCATGTTATGTATGTTCATGCCATTATCTTTCATTATTGGTTGTACATGATTCATGTCTACCGTTTATATTAATCTCTTCGGCCCTTAAAGATAATAAGGAAGGTTAGATAAAATGTACATTGGTGCTCGGCAAGTATGGCCCGGGTGCTAGTCATGACCCTCCAATTTGGGTCGTGACATGAACGTACCATTCAGGCACTTGAATATATGCTGCTAGCATATGTTCTAGATTTCAAGGGGAATTTGGATGACCATTTGCCACTAATAGAATTCGCCTACCATAATAGCTACCATTCCAATGTTAAAATGGCCCTGTACGAGGCACTGTACGGGAGGAGATGTAGATCACAAGTTGGATGGTCCGAAGTCGGGGAGACAGAATTATATGGGCCAGATTTGATTCACCAAGCCATTGAGAAGGTGAAAGTGATACGAGAGTGACTGAGGACGGCACAAGCAGGCAAAAGACTTATTCCGATGTTTGACGTCGTGATCTGGAGTTTGAGGTTGGTGATTGGGTTTTCCTGAGGATCTCACCGATGAAGGGTGTTATGCATTTTGGAAAGAAAGGCAAGATGAGTCCGCGGTATATCGGGCCGTACAAAATGCTTCGACGAATCGGACGGGTTGCTTATGAGTTAGAATTGCCATCCGAATTGGAATTTGTCCACTCGGTATTCCATATATATATGCTGAGGAAATATATTGGAGACCCTTCTCGGGTCGTCCCTTTTAAATACGTACAAGTTACGGAGGATCTATCATATGAATTAGTGTCGGTGGCTATATTAGATCGACAAGTTCGCAAGCTGAGAACAAAGGATGTAGCTTCTGTCAAAGTATTGTGGAGGAACAAGAATACGGAATAAATGACATGGGAAGAAGAAGAGGATAAGAAGTATAAATATCCTTACTTGTTCCAGATTGAAGATAATAAGGGTGCCGGGGGAACGCATGACGCATTAGAAGGTGAAACAGCTTTATGAGGTAAGCAATAGTTTGAGAATACTCTTTCTTAATACAAAATGGTGATATGCAGATAATGTACATATCCATAATGCTTTGTATAGACTTGTAAGGCCATAGGTTGGGTTTAACTGCTTGCAAGTTTGGCTAGTGTCTATTATATAGGGGAAAAGCAGCCGGAAATTTTTAGTCGGAATCCATGATGAGTTAGATTCCCCATAAACCCTTACATTCGAGGATGAATGTTCNGGGGGGGGGGGGGTGTTACAACCCTTATTCACATACGTTAGATCATGCTGTAAGTTAGTCGACGTAAATCCGAGAAGAGATTATCTTTGAGATGATAAGAAGTTAATCCTATTGGTCTTAAACGATAGAAAGATGTATAAGAGTGGTTAAACAGTATTAGAAGTTAAACGAATCAAGGATGTTGTAACCTGTCGGGTAAAACTAGAGGTTCTTAATATTCCCAAGAGGTCGTGTTTTAAGGTATTTGAATCATATAATATCAGTGATAGCAGTGCACCTTCTTCCCAGCTGACTTGGTAAGCCCTACTTCATCCCGGGGGCATGTAGCTTTTGTTCTTTGTGTATTCTGTTTGAGGTATAGCCGGGGCCTTGTTGCCGGCATTATCATTGTACTCATCTTTATCTATAGAGGCTCAGTAGACATAGTGTGGGTTGTGTATTGGTGCTAGGGAAGACAAAATATGTTATGTTGTAGTTGTATTACTTGTCCAATAAGACTTTAAAAATGATGAAGCTATTGGAAATGAATTGGTATTATAGACGTGAACACCATTATGTCTAATTAATGAAAATATGTATTATCTCCATTTGTGGATAAGTTTGGGTAGAATGAAATCTAACAGGCTTGCTCAATCGGGTTCACTCGGTTGAGCACCGGTCGCACTCCTCGATTTTGGGGAGTGACAAACTTGGTATCAGAGCCTAAGGTTTTAAAGTGTCCTAGGATGTCTCTGAGCCGTGTCTAGTAGAGTCCTTATTATCGGTGTGTTGTCGACCATATCTATAATTAGTATGCTACATGGCCATTTAGGAATAATACCCTTCTTTCATGTTCTTGATCGTGCGATAAAGCTGGTTGTAAGATTGTTCCTCCTTTAACTCATGCGTTGCTCGAATTTTCAGTACATGGCACCTAAGAAGAAGGCAAGAACTGGCCAAAGAGCCAATGTCACCCCAGGAGTGACAGTTGACCCTATAATTGATGATGCTGGTGAGCACCCGAGGAGTGAGAATATTCCTCCAGTTACTACACTGCCTGACTCTACTACAACTGATCAGGCCGTACCTGTCCCCACACCTACAGAAGGTGCAACGGTTCGTCCAACTGATATTCCAGTTCCACCTCCAGCTCCAACTTCCGATTCTGGTGTGTTTGATATTGATATTAGAAGAGCCATACAAATGTTGACATAGATAGTGGCTTCTCAGGCCCAGAGATAGAGTGTTGGCCTACTTCTTCCAGTCATCCAGGGGAATCTGCTAGTTCCAGGGTGAACAAGTTTCTTCAATTAGATCCTCCAATGTTTACGGGTACTGATCCCGAGGAGGACCCCCAGGACTTCATTGATGAGACGCATAAAACTCTCCGGGTTATGCATGCTACAGAGACGGAAGGAGTAGAGTTGGCCTCCTACCGCTTGAAAGGGGTGGCCTATTCTTGGTTTGAGTTGTGGGAGGAATCCCGTGAGGAGGGAAGCCCTCCGGCAAGGTAGGGTGAGTTCATAGATGCCTTTATGGATCATTTCTTGCCTGTCGAAACTAAGGCAGCTCGTGCCGCTGAGTGTGAAAGCCTGAAGCAGGGTAGTATGAATTTGTGGGAGTACCATATGGAGTTTGTGCGCCTGTCCAAGTATGCTATTCACATGTTGCCCACTATGGAGGCTAGAGTACGCCAATTTGTATAGGGCCTTAGCCCTTTGGTTATCAATAAGGCCTCTACAACTGCCTTGAATTCTGATATGAACTATGGTAAGATGGTGGCATTTGCTCAAGCCACAAAGACCCACAAATTGAATAATAGAATGGAGCGTCAGAGTAGCAGCAAGGCCCGGTCCGTGGGCAACTTTGGTGGTTCTTCGGGTGGTATTAGTGGTAGGTCGACATTCAGGGGAGCGTCATCAGGACCATCCCAATCATTCGCCCAATCTTCGATGGGTGCACAATCATCTGGACCCAGTCAGGGCAACATGGGATCCCACCAGCAGGTTCGGACCGACAAAAGGTTTCAGCAGCGGAGGCTTCCATGCCCTAAGTGTGGGAGGATGCACTTTGTGTCCTGTTTCATGGACCTACCAGTATGCTATGGGTATGGTTTGAGGGGTCACATTCAGAGAGATTGCCGCTCATCCTGCCGAAATATGGGCAGAGGTGCGGCACAGCTAGCTAATTCTGCAGCTACTAGATCCACAACACCTCCAGCTCGAGGCACCCCAACACCCGTAGGGTGTGGTATAGCTAGGGGTGGTGCACAGAATTTGGGAGGACCCAGCAAATTTTATGCTATGCAGAGACGTCAGGAATCAGAGGCTTCTCCAGATGTTGTCACAGGTATATTGACTGTCCAATCTCATGATGTATATGCTTTTATTGATCCCGGTTCCACTTTGTAATATGTCATACCTTATGTTTCTATGGAATTTGGGATAGAACCAGAACAGCTTTATGAGCCGTTCTCTGTATCTACTTCGGTTGGTGAGTCTATTTTGGCCGTGTGGGTTTATAGGGATTGTGTTGTCACATTGCGTGGTCGAAACTCTATGGCCGATCTTATTGAATTGAGAATGGTCGATTTTGATATGATAATGGGGATGGATTGGATTTATTCATGTTTTGCCAAGCTTGATTGCCGAACCAGAATTGTTAGGTTCGAATTTCCAAATGAGCCAGTTATTGAGTGGAATGGTGATGATGTGGTGCCAAAGGGTAGGTTTATTTCCTACCTTAAGGCCACAAAGATGATCAACAAGGGATGTATTTACCATTTGGTCCGGGTTACGGACACCGATACTGAGGCACCTACACTTGAGTCAGTGCCTGTTGTGAATGAATTTCTGGGAGTATTTCCGGTTGAACTCCCTAGGATTTCACCAGATAGGGAGATTGATTTTGGGATTGATGTGATGCTAGACACGCATCCTATAGCTATTCCACCCTACAGAATGGCACCGGCAGAATTGAAGGAGCTAAAGGAACAATTGAGAGATTTGTTAGAAAAAGGTTTTATCCGGCCAAGTGTGTCCCCTTGGGGCACACCAGTCCTTTCTGTAAGAAAGAAAGATGGGTCACTAAGAATGTGTATTGACTATCGGCAACTTAATAAAGTCACAATCAAGAATAAGTACCCTGCTTCCAAGGATAGATGATTTGTTTGATCAATTGCAAGGTGCCAGGTACTTCTCCAAGATTGATTTAAGATCCGGGTATCACCAATTGAAGATCGGGGAGTGGGATATTCCGAAAACAGCTTTTAGAACCCGGTATAGGCATTTTGAATTTCTGGTGATGTCTGTTAGGCTAACAAATGCCCCAGCAGCCTTCATGGATCTTATGAATCGTGTTTTCAAGCCATTACTCGATCCTTTTGTGATAGTGTTTATTGACGATATTCTTGTATATTCACGCAATCGAGAGGACCATGCCGGTCACCTCAGGGAAGTGTTGCAGACTCTGTATCAACACCAGTTGTATGCGAAATTTTTGAAATGTGAATTTTGGCTCAAGTCTATCACATTCTTGGGTCATGTTATCTCTAGTGAGGGGATTAAGGTTGATCCTCAGAAAATTGCGGCTGTGAAGAATTGGCCGAGGCCTACAACTCCAATAGAGATTCACAGTTTCTTAGGCTTAGCTGGATATTACTGAAAGTTTGTGGAGGGGTTTTCTATTCTTGCCTCTCCATTGACTAAATTGACGTAGAAGGCAATTAAGTTTCAATAATTAGATGCTTGTGAAAAGAGTTTCTAGGAATTGAAAGCAAGATTGACTACGGCCCCGGTGTTGACTCTACCAAAGGGTATAGATGGATTTGTGGTATATTGTGATGCTTTAAGAATCGAGCTTGGGTGTGTATGAATTCAACATGGGAAGATGATAGCTTATGCTTCTAGGCAACTAAAGAATCATGAGAAGAACTATCCAACACATGATTTAGAACTTGCGGCAGTGATATTTGCATTGAAAATTTGGCGTCATTATTTATATGGGGTCCATGTTGATATATTCACGAACCATAAGAGCCTTAAATATATTTTCAAGCATAAAGAATTGAATCTGAGGCAGAGAAGATGGCTTGAGTTACTCAAGGACTACGACATTGATATTCTATATCATCCGGGAAAGGCCAATGTTGTGGATGATGCTCTTAGCTAGAAATCTATGGGTAGTTTGGCTCACTTGGAGGCATATCATAGGCCATTAGCCAAGTAAGTTCACCGATTGGCTAGTTTGGGAGTTCGTCTTGCGGACTCTAGTGAATGAGGGGTAATTGTGCAAAATAGGGCTGAATCATCGCTTGTTGTAGAAGTCAAAGAGAAGCAATACAACGATCCATTGTTGGTGCAGTTGAAAGAGGGGATTCATAAACATAAGATCATGGCCCTTTATCTTGGCAGGGATGATGGTACACTAAGGTACCAAGGGCGACTATGTGTTCCAAATATGGGTGGTCTCCGGGAAAGAATTATGACTGAAGCTCACACTTCTAGGTATTCTGTGCACCCAGGTTCTACGAAAATGTATCATGACCTTAAGGAAGTCTATTGGTAGAAAGATATGAAGAGGAATGTGGTGGATTTTGTGACAAGATGTCCAAATTGTCAGCAAGTGAAGGCCGAGCACCAAAGGCCTGGTGGGTTGGCACAGAACATAGAAATTCCAATGTGGAAGTAGGAAAGGATTAATATGGACTTTGTGGTAGGATTACCGAGCACTCCGTGCAAGTTTGACTCAATTTGGGTGATTGTGGATCGACTCACGAAATCAGCACATTTTTTGTCAGTTAAGTCTACCGACACAGCGGAGCAGTATGCTCAGTTGTATATTAAAGAAATAGTCAGGTTGCATGGCACCCCAGTTTCCATCATTTCTGATCGGGGAGCACAATTCACTGCTAATTTTTGGAAGAAATTTCAGCAAGGTTTGGGTACTCAGGTGAATCTTAGTATAGCCTTTCACCTGCAGACTGACGGGCAGGCAGAGCGGACTATTCAGACGCTTGAGGATATGTTGTGCGCTTGTGCTCTAGACTTTAAAGGTAGTTGGGATGATCATTTACCACTCATAGAATTTGCATATAACAATAGCTATCATGCTAGCATTCAAATGGAACCGTTTGAGGCTTTATATGGTAGGAGATGTAGATCTCCCATAGGGTGGTTCGAAATTGGGAAAGCAGAGTTGATAGCGCCAAACCTCGTGCATCAGGCTATGGAAAAAGTTAAAATTATTAAGGAGCGGTTAAAGACTGCTTAGAGTCATCACAAATCCTATTCGGATGTTCGTCGTAGGGATTTGGAGTTCAAAGAAGATGATTGGGTATTCTTGAAAATTTCCCCCATAAAAGGGGGAATGCGATTTGGTAAGAAAGGAAAATTGAGTCCGAGGTATGTCGGACCGTACAAAATTATTCAGAGGATCGGTGAGGTGGCGTATAAGCTTGAGCTACCACCTAAAATGTCATTAGTACACCCGGGGTTTCATGTGTCTATGATGAAGAAAGTAGTTGGAGATCCGACACTCATTGTTCCGGTTGAGACTATTGAGGTAAATGAGAAATTGACTTACGAAGAGATTCCGGTTTCTATTATTGATCGGCAAGTCTGAAAATTGAGAAATAAAGAAATTGCCTTAGTGAAAGTGTTATGGCGAAACCAACAGGTTGAAGAGGCTACTTGGGAGGCCGAGGAAGAAATGAAGAAAAAGTATCCTTATTTGTTTGAATGACCATCTATTTATAAAGTTGTGATCTAGGAAAATTATAAGACTTACTTTTTATGAATTTGTGTATCCTTTGAACAATTGGCGTTAATGGTGTTCCCTTCTGGAAATATATTGCTTATGAGGCCACAGTTGGTATTGTTTTGTATTATGTTTCGTTGTTGGAATATGTATATGTTATTAGGATGTGTTTCTGGGGCTCTCTGACATGTGGATAGGCCTAATTATAAAGGAAACTCTAGCGAAATATTTGAAAATTTAGGGAGTTAGTTAAATTTGGGGCTGCTAGTTTGTGGTATAAAACAAACTAAGTTGCATAAGATGCTAATGACGGATTTTTACCCTCATTCGAGGACGAATGATCCTAAGTAGGGGAGAATGTAACACACCAAAAATATTTCGAAGTACTTAAGTGTAAAGCCCGGTAAATTTTGCAAAGAAAATAATGTTTCGTGGTGCCGAATGGTTTTTACATATTGAGGATTATAGAAATTCTTTGCGGACAGCTTGCTTGCCGCGGCTCGGACATTTTGGGTTGAACAATGCACCGGAAAGTAAAGGAAAATTTTTGGCGAAAAAGTGCGTTTATGCGGTCCATTATGCGACCGCATACTCATTCTACGGGCTGCATAATGGCCGCAGAAGTAAGCAGGAGAGGGCCATTCCGGAAGCAGCTATGCGGTCGACTATGAGATCGCATAACTGTTATGCGGTGCATTATGCGACCGCATAACAATTATGCAGACCGCATAGTGATCGCATACACAGACAGATATTTGATCATTTTTGTCAGCAATTATGCAACCGTTATGCGGTCCACATATCCATTATGTGGTCGCATATACGACCGCAGAACCGTTCCGGAGCTCCATTTTTGGGTTTTACAAACCGACCCTATTTCGTTAAATACACTCTTTTGGACATTTTTGAGCTATAATCAGATATTTTAGAGTGAGAGAGAGGGCCTTGGAGTGAGAAGAAGTTCTTCAATAATTGTTGTTCAATTCTTGCCCAAGTTTTGGAAGATTAAGAAGGGAAACTCACTAGGTCTTCATCTTAGAGGTAAGATTCTACACCTTAACCCTCACTTTCGAATTTTGTGTAGAAATGGATAATTAGCAAGATAATTTCTGGACATGAGGGTTGTTTATTTTGCATGCATGTGTTATCAAAGGGTGTAGGAAGATTGTTGAGCTAAAAATGGTAAATATTGGATTGTGGGATGATGGAATCCTCCCTAAAAGGGCCTCGAACCTTAATCCACACTTAGTGTTTGATAAAATGCTCAAATGAGCTAAAACCATGAGCATCTCCCTAATTTTGGTTCAATTTCTTATATTTCTACAATATATTGAAGTTGCTAAGAATTCCGGAACATTTAGAGTGTAAGGAAGCTCAAGTGAGGTATGTTGGCTAAACTCTTCTTTAAGAATTGGAATTCCCAATATCCTTGTAAGTTCCGAGATGTTGATTATAAATGGAGTATTCTGATAAGTTTTGTGATGAAGATATATGTTCAATTCGTGTTTCAAATGCTCTTATCATATTGTATTTTAAATTGAGGATATGTCCCAAACTATGGATTATGTATCCACATGTTATAATTTCTAGTCGTGATTTATGTGAAAGTTATTATGCCAAGTTGTGTAGAGATTGTGATTGTGATACACCTCCAGCC
>AWOL01S0005581.1:35208-52057 GCA_000715115.1 Nicotiana otophora | reverse complement strand
AATTGAGGATATGTCCCAAACTATGGATTATGTATCCACATGTTATAATTTCTAGTCGTGATTTATGTGAAAGTTATTATGCCAAGTTGTGTAGAGATTGTGATTGTGATACACCTCCAGCCGCATACATTGGGGTGCGGCGGCATGAACTCTTTGTGTAGGGGTTATGGTATAGAGATTGTGATTGTGATACACCTCCACTCGCATACATTGGGGTGAGGCGGTATGACCGCTTTGTGTTGGGATTATGGTATAGAGTTTGTGATTGTGATACATNATCTCATCTTAAATCCTATAAATGTTATTGATAGCTTTTAATAAGCTTGCTGTGGTTTAAACGGTTATCTATATTATTCTATTGTTGCACTGGTTCATCATATTCATCTTGTATTTTTGAATTCTTAAATTAGTGTTTAGTTTTCATACTAGTACTATTCGACGATACTAACGTCTTTTTTGTCAGGTACGCTGCATATTTTAAATAGATGCAGGTGGTTCCACTGCAGGAGATATTGATCAGTGATAGCAGTACACCTTCTTCCCAGCTGACTTGGTGAGCCCCACTTCATCCCGGGGTCATGTATCTTTTGTTCTTTGTGTATTCTGTTTGAGGTATAGCCGGGGCCTTATTGCCGACATTATCATTGTACTCATCTTTATCTATAGAGGCTCCGTAGACATAGTGTGGGTTGTGTATTGGTGCTGGGGAAGACAAAATATGTTATGTTGTGATTGTATTACTTGTCCATTGAGACTTTAAAAATGATGAAGCTATTGGAAAAGAATTGGTATTGTAGACGTGAACACCATTTGGTCTAATTAATGAAAATATGTATTATCTCCATTTGTGGATGAGTTTGGGTAGAATGAAATCTAACAAGCTTTCTCGGTCGAGTTCACTCGGTTGAGTGCCGGTCGCGCTCCTCGATTTTGGGGAGTGACAGTATCATGCATTTCATTCCAGTAGCCCTTAGAGGTACCCAAATGTTACATGTTGTATATTCTTTATCCCTGTTTACCTTACTGTTCTTACTTATGCTTTCCTGCCTTACATACTCAGTACTTTATTCGTACTGACGTCCTTTTTATTTGTGGACGCTGCATGTCATACTGCACGTCCTGATAGACAGGTAGGTAAAGCTCCTCCACCATATTGGGCTGCCCATTTCAACGGCTATTGGCGAGATCTATTCTCCGGACTTGCTGTGGTCTTGGTTTTCATTTTTGTTATAGACATTATGGGTATGTTGGGGCCCTGTTCCGGCAATGTTGCAGCACTTATGTTCCTTTAGAGGCTTATAGACAGGTGTCGACTCATGTATAGTTTGGAATGCCTTGTCGGCTGATTTGTGTTGTATAGTCTCTCATGGCAGCGTGGCAGCTCGTACCTTATATATAGTTTCTTGACAGCCCTGTCGTCCCATGTTATGTATGTTCATGCCATTATCTTTCACTGTTGGTTGTTCATGATTCATGTCTACCATTTATATTAATATCATCGACCCTTAAAGATAATAAGGAAGGGTAGATAAAATGTACATTGGTGCTCGGCAAGTATGGCCCGGGTGCTAGTCATGACCCTCCAATTTGGGTCGTGACATGAACGTACCATTCGGGCACTTGAAGATATGCTACGAGCATATGTTCTAGATTTCAAGGGGAATTTTGATGACCATTTTCCACTCATAGAATTCGCCTACCATAATAGCTACCATTCCAGTGTTAAAATGGCCTGTACGAGGCACTGTACGGGAGGAGATGTAGATCACCAGTTGGATGGTTCGGAGTTGGTGAGATAGAATTATATGGGCCAGATTTGATTCACCAAGCCATTGAGAAGGTGAAAGTGATATGAGAGCGACTTAGGACGGCACAAAGCAGGCAAAAGTCTTATTCTGATGTCCGACGTTGTGATCTGGAGTTTGAGGTTGATGAATGGGTTTTCCTGAGGATCTCACTGATGAAGGGTGTTATGCGTTTTGGAAAGAAAGGTAAGATGAGTCCGCGGTATATCGGGCCGTACAAAATTCTTCGACGAATCGGACAGGTTGCTTATGAGTTAGANTATTGGTATCGTTGATGCATTTCCACCCGCATACATTGGGGTGAGGCGGCATAGCCGCTTTGTGTAGGTTCTTGGTACTGTGGTTATACATCCACCCGCATACATTGGGGTGAGGCCGCAGGGCCGCTTGATTAGAGTTGCGGTATTGTATGAACAGTTCCACCTGCATACATCGGANGGTGAGATAGAATTATATGGGCCAGATTTGATTCACCAAGCCATTGAGAAGGTGAAAGTGATATGAGAGCGACTTAGGACGGCACAAAGCAGGCAAAAGTCTTATTCTGATGTCCGACGTTGTGATCTGGAGTTTGAGGTTGATGAATGGGTTTTCCTGAGGATCTCACTGATGAAGGGTGTTATGCGTTTTGGAAAGAAAGGTAAGATGAGTCCGCGGTATATCGGGCCGTACAAAATTCTTCGACGAATCGGACAGGTTGCTTATGAGTTAGAATTGCCATCCGAATTGGAATTTGTCCACTCGGTATTCCATATATATATGTTGAGGAAATGTATTGGAGACACTTCTCGGGTCGTCCCTTTTAAAGATGTACAAGTTACGGAGGATATATCATATGAAGAAGTGCCGGTGGCTAAATTAGATCGACAAGTTCACAAGCTGAGAACAAAGGATGTAGCTTCTGTCAAAGTATTGGGGAGGAACAAGAATATGGAAGAAATGACATAGGAACCAGAAGAGGATATGAAGTATAAATACCCTTACCTGTTCCAGATTGAAGATAACAAGGATGTCGGGGGAACGCATGACGCATTTAGAAGGTGAAACAACTCTATGAGGTAAGCAATAGCTTGAGAATACGCTTTCTTAATAAACAATGGTGATATGTAGATAATGTACATATCCATAATGCTTTTTATAGACTTGTAAGGCCATAGGTTGGGTTTAACTGCTTGCAAGTTTGGCTAGTGTCCATTTTATAGGGGAAACTCAGCCGGAAATTTTTGTCGGAATCCACGATGAGTTAGACTCCCCATAAACCCTTACATTCGAGGAAGAATGTTCCGGGAGGGGGGGGGGTATTACAACCCATATTCACGTACGTTAGATCATGCTGTAAGTTAGTCGACATAAATTCGAGAAGAGATTATCTTTGAGATGATAAGAAGTTAATCTTATTGCTCTTAAACGATACAAGGGTGTATAAGAGTGGTTAACAAGTATTAGAAGTTAAACGAATCAAGGATGTGGTAACCCGTCGGGTAAAACTAGAGGTGCTTAATATTCCCAAGAGAGTGTGTTTTAAGGTATTTGAATCAAATAATATCCGTATCATATGTCTTGAAGTCAAATGAGTTATGAAACAAAAGTCGACAAAAGTTGTCGCAACTTACATTCATAATTTTACTTAAACTTTAGGTCAAATATTACTACTCTTTTATACAACTTTACTTGGAATTACGGGGTTATCTACCCTTGAAAATCTATGAGTCTAGTTTCCAACGCATTAAACTGTTCATCGATATGATCTCGGAGTATAGAGATATTCGCATTTTCGCGAGCCTGCGCCAAGCAGCTCTCTATGGGGCCCACATAGGCGGTTGAGATATGTGGATATATATAAGACGTCTCAACCCCATTTTAAGTCATTCCTTTTAAGTATATTCAAAACGTAGAACCCTAAATACACTCTCTCAAGGTTGTCTCATGATCCGAGACCAAAACAAAGGGCAAACAACACAAATCAAGTGTCGGGAATCCCGTGGCGCTAGTAAGTTTCTTGTTCTTCTTGTTGTTGCTGATTTTTGTGTTATTCCCGCTCGTGCGGGAGGTTTTCTTAAGTGCTTTATTTTCTGTAAAATACTCCCTCAAGTTTTTAATATCAACCCTAGGTGATTTCAAGTCTTCTAAAGTGATTTTAGTGCCGAAAACCCCTAATTGATTGCTAGTTTCGCTTCCTTGTTCTTGTGGCAGCATTGGGGGGATATTTCGTGGTCAATTAAGGTCAAATTGGAGTTGTTCTTTCGGTTTAAAGGTAAGAAACCTCTTACCCTACATGTATTTAAGATTATTCAAGTTATGGCTAAGCCGTTGAAGCTAGAACTTGTGAGATATATATCGAAGGGCTTGTTAGTAATGTTGTTGGTTGGTGGACTGTTTTGGGAGGCTCAATATGATTATTATTAATTTTGTTTGGGATGTTTGGTGATTGTTTTAGCTTGTGGGAAGTCATATAAATAAGAGAGGTGATGTCCGTTTCATCGTAAAATAGGTTGCGGTCGATACTTAATAGTTACGACGCTTAAACAATAACGATAGTGTCATTTCTCTTATTGTAGACTAAGGAGTCGTGACATTTGCATATCTTGAGGTTGGGCTGTATATACAAGGTATGTGAATCTATCTCTTTTCTTCTTTTTCACGACTCTGATTGTACATAATGTAACGAATGAGCTTCCAAAGATACTCCACTCTTAGAAGTTAGCAGTACTCATATTGTTTCCCTTCTTATGGAACGATTGATGTTGATGTTGCTTCTCTTATTCTTATATTATCAATGTTGTTGGTACTTCCTAATTATTAAAAGATTCTTGATGAAGAGTTATTCCTAATAACGTGTACGGAGGATACTGACCTTACGTCACTCCGAAAGATTCAGAATGTGATTTCAATGAGTCCAGCACGCATTATATATATGTGTCTATTTTAATCTATCGAGCCGCGCTATAGTCAGTCGGGTACGGCACCTATTGTGAAACCACTGATCAGTTGGATTTTACCGAGCTCCACATGGTCGGGTACGATTCTACCGAGCCTTATGATGGTCGGGTACGTTTTTACCGAGCCTATTACGGCCGGGTACGATATGATGATGGTGATGCCCACAGAGGCGTATGTTTAAAAGTTTATGTTTATATATATATATATATGTATGTATGTATGTATGTATCATGCATTTCATGTCAGTAATTCTCAGAGGTACACAGATATTACAAGTTGTATATTCTCTATCCCTTTTTACATTGCTGTTGTTACTTATGCTTTCCTGTATGTATCATGCATTTCATGTCACTAATTCTCAGAGGTACCCAGATGTTACAAGTTGTATATTCTCTATCCCTTTTTACATTGCTGTTCTTACTTATGCTTTCCTGCCTTACATACTCAGTACTTTATTCATACTGACATCCGTTTTATTTGTAGATGTTGCATGTCATACTGTAGGTCCTGATAGATAGGTAGGTGAAGCTCCCCCACCATAGTAGGCTACCCAGTTCAGCGGTTATTGGCGAGATCTCTTCTCCAGGCTTGTCGTGGTCTTGGTATGCATTTTTGTTATAGACATTATGGGTATGTCGGGGCCTTGTTTCGGAAATATTGTAGCACTTATGTTCCTTTAGAGGCTCATAGACAGGTGTCGACTCATGTATAGTTTGGAATGCCTTGTCGGCTGATTTTTATTGTATAGCCTCTCATGGCAGCGTGGCAGCTCGTACCTTATATATAGTTTCTTGACAGCCTTGTCGTCCCATGTTATGTATGTTCATGCTATTATCTTTCATTGTTGGTCATTTATGATTCATGTTTACCATTTATATTGATCTCATCGATCCTTAAATATAATAAGGAAGGTTAGATAAAATATACATTGGTGCTCGGCAAGTATGGTCCGGGTGCTAGTCATGACCCTCCAATTTGGGTCGTGACAAGGTCAATCCATTAAAGGTGGAGGTCAGGCCATTAGAGGTGGAGGTCGGACAGCTAGAGGCCATCCGAGAGGCAAAGGTCAGAGTGGTGGGGGCCAACCCCCTTTTTATGCATTCCTAGCCAGACCTGAGGCTGAGTTATCTGACGCCGTCGTCACATGTATTTTTCTAATTTTCCATAGAGATGCCTCAGTTCTATTTGATTTGGACTCTCTTATTCCTATGTGTCATCCTATTTTGCTTCATATCTGGTTGTGCCTCGTGATTCTTTGAGTGCTCCCGTGTATATGTCCATGCCTGTGGGAGATTCTATTATTGTAGATCATGTTTATCGCTCGTGTATGATATTTATTAGAAGTCTTGAGTCTAGTGTAAATCTCCTACTTCTTGATATGGTAGACTTTGATGTTATTTTGGGCATGAATTGGCTGTCACCTTATCACGCTATAGTGAAATGTCACGCCAAGACTGTGACCTTATGCATGCCGGGGTTTCCTCAATTTGAGTGGACAGGAACTCCTTAACATTCTACCAGCAGTCGGGTAGTTGTGGTCCTTATGTATCTCATCCTGAGCAGCTAGCCTACAGTGCACCATCAGCTTATATTAGTGCACCTCTGATTCAGAGTTATCTGGATGGTTATCCAGATCGATAGGGCCAGTTCTAGGGTCAGCAGTCATAGCAGTCGAGGGCTGGTTATACTTGTGGATATCCGAGGCACCTTTCTAGTTTTTGCCCCAAGTCACAGGGCGGCATGCCACAGTAGAGTTGTCGGGCCATGGTTCTGCACCGGTTGCTTCACCGCCAGCATAGATAGCTAGAGACGGGGGTCAGGCTGCCAGAGGTGGAGGTCAGACCATAAGGTGGAGGTCAGGCCATTAAAGGTGGAGGCCAGTCAGCTAGAAGTCGTCCGAGAGGCGAACGTCAGAGTGGTGGGGCCCAGCCCCATTTCTATGCATTCCCAGTAAGACCTGAGGCCGAGTCATCTAACGTCGTCGTCACATGTATTGTTCCAGTTTTCCATAGAGATGCCTCAGTTCTATTTGATCCGGACTCTCCTTATTCCTACGTGACATTCTATTTTGCTTCCTATCTGGTTGTGCCTCGTGATTCTTTGAGTGCTTATATGTATGTGTCCGCGTCTGTGGGAGATTCTATTTTTGTAGATTGTGTTTATCGCTCGCGTGTGATTATTTTTGGGAGTCTTGGGACTAGTGTAGATCTCCTACTTCTTGATATGGTAGACTTTGATGTTATTTTGGGCATGGATTGGTTGTGACCTTATCATGCTATATTGGAATGTCACACCAAGATAGTGACCTGAGCCATTTCGGGGTTGCCTCAATTAAAGTGGAGAGGAACTCCTGGACATTCTACCAGCAGGGTTATTTCTTATGTGAAGGCTCGGCGTATGGTCGAGAAGGGATGTCTCGTATATTTGGCCTATATTCGTGATTCTAGTATGGAGGTTCCATCCATGGATTCAATATCAGTTGAGCATGAGTTTCCAAAGGTGTTTCCTGTAGATCTATTGGGGATGCCACCTGACAGAAATATCGACTTCTGTATTGACTTGGCTCCGGGAACTTAGCCCATTTCTATTCTACCATATTGTATGGCCTCACCTGAGTTGAAGGAACTGAAGGAGCAGTTGCAGGATTTGCTTGATAAGGGATTTATTAGACCTAGTGTCTCGCCCTTGGGTGCACCAGTGTTTGTAAAAGAAAGGATGGTTCGATGAGGATGTGTATAGATTATCAGCAGTTGAACAAAGTAACCATCAAGAACAAGTATTAGTTGCTGATGATTGATGAGTTGTTTGATCAGCTTCAGGATGCCAAAGTGTTTTCGAAGATTGATTTGAGATCTGGCTACCATCAATTGAACACTAGGGCATCGGGTGCCCCTAAGACAGGTTTTCGGACTCGGTATGGGCATTATGAGTTCCTAGTGATGTCATTTGGATTGACAAATGCCCCAGCACCATTTATGCATTTGATGAATCAGGTATTTAAGCCCTATTTGGATTCTTTTATGACCGTCTGCATTGATGCCATCTTGGTCTACTCTTACAATCGAGACAAGCATGAGCATCATCTTTGGGTTGTACTTCAAACTCTAAGAGATAGTCAGTTATATGCCATGTTTTCAAAGTGTGAGTTTTGGTTGGACTCGATTACCTTTTTGGGGCATGTTGTGTCAGCTATAGAGATTTGGAGCTTCCTGGGTTTGGCGAGTTATTATTACTGGTTCGTGGAGGGGTTTTGATCTATTGCAGCCCCATTAACTAGATTGAACCAGAAGGGTGCCCCATTCAGGTGGTTTGATGAGTGTGAGTTGAGCTTTCAAAAGCTCAAGACTACTTTGACTACAGTCCCAGTGCTGGTGTTGCCCACATGTTCAGGATCCTACACCGTGTATTGTGATGCAGCGCGTGTTGGGCTTGGTGCAGTATTGATGCGGGTTGTCAGGGTGATTGCATACGCGTCTCGACAGTTGAAGGTTCATGAGAAAAATTACACTATTCATGACTTAGAGATGACAATGATTGTTCATGCATTAAATATTTGGAGGCATTACCTCTATGGCATGTCGTGTGAGGTATTCACAGATCATCGGAGTCTACAGTACTTGTTTAAGCAAAAGGATCTCAACTTGAAGGAGTGGAGGTGGTTAGAGTTGTTGAAAGACTATGATATTACCATTTTGTAAGACTAGGATCTCACCGTGCTGCACCGTGCTACATCCGGGTGCCGCCAAGATGTATCAGGATTTGAGGCAGCATTATTGGTGGAAAAGAATGAAGAAAGATATAGTTGTTTATGTGGCTCGATGTTTGAATTTCCTGCAGGTGAAATACGAGCATCAGAGACCCAACTGTTCGCTTCAGAGATATGGTATTCCTGAGTGGAAGTGGGAGCCTATTACCATGGATTTCATTGTTGGGCTCCCACAGACTTTGAAGAAATTTGACGCAGTATGGGTCATTGTGGATAGGTTGACCAAGTCGGCGCACTTTATTCTGGTGGCATCTACTTATTCTTCAAAGCAGCTAGCTAAGATCTATATTCCTGAGATTGTTCATCTTCATGGTGTGCCAGTGTCCATTATTTCTGATTGGGGCATGCAGTTCACATCGCACTTCTGGAGGGCCGTACAACGTGAGTTAGGCACACGGGTTGAGTTGAGTAGAACATTTCACCCCCAGATGGACGGACAGTGCGAGCGCACCATTCAAATATTGGAGGATATGCTTCCGGCCTGTGTTATGGATTTCGGGGGTTCTTGGGATCAATTCTTGCCGCTTGCGGAGTTTGCCTACAACAACAGCTACCAACCGAGTATTCAAATAGCTCCTTATTAGGCCTTATATAGGAGGCAGTGTCGTTCTCCAGTTGGTTGGTTTGAGCATGAAGAGGCTCGACTGTTAGGTACCGATTTGGCTCAGGATGCCTTGGGAAAGGTCAAGATGACTCAGGATCGACTTTGTACACAACAGTCTAGGCAAAAGAGTTATGCCGATCGGAAAATTTGTGATGCTGCATTCATGGTTGGAGAGAGGGTTTTGCTCCGGATTTCACCCATGAAGGGTGTGATGAAGTTTGGGAAGAAGGGCAAGTTGAGCCCTAGGTATATTAGACCCTTTGAGATCCTTGAAAGAGTTGGTGAAGTGGCCTACAAGCTTGCATTTCCACCTAGATTATTAGTAGTTCACCCGGTGATACATGTCTCCATGCTCCGGAAGTATCATAGTGATCCATCCCATGTATTATATTTCAGCTTAGTCCAATTGGACACGGATTTGACTTACGAGGAGGAGTCGGTGGCCATTCTAGCACGGTAGGTCCGAAAGTTGAGGTCTAAAAGTTATCCTTATGTTAGAGTGCAATGGAGAGGTCAGCCAATCGAGACAGCTACTTAGGAGTCCGAGTCTGATATGCGGAGTAGATACCCGCACCTTTTCACCAGTCCAAGTGCCTTTTTATGTACGTTTGAGGACGGGCGTTTCTTTTAGAGGTGGGGAATGTGATGACCCAATAGGTTATTTTAAGTTCTAGCCCTTACTTCCATGCTTCGAGACCTTGATTAGCTCCGCTTAGTGCTTCTCGATTTGTATGCATAGTCTGGTGGACTTTGATGTTATTTTGGGCATGGATTGGCTGTTACCTTATCACACTATATTAGACTGTCACGCCAAGATGGTGACCACAGCCATGCCGGGGTTGCCTCGATTAGAGTGGAGAGGAACTACTGGCCATTATACCAGTAGGGTTATTTCTTATATGAAGGCTCGGCATATGGTCGAGAAGGGATATCTAGCATATTTGGCCTATATTCGTGATTCTAGTGCGGAGGTTCCTTCCATGGATTCAATAGCAGTTGTGCGTGAGTTTCCATAGGTGTTTCCTGTAGATTTGCCAGGGATGCCACCCGATAGAGATATCGACTTCTGTATTGACTTGGCTCCGGGAACTCAGCCCATTTCTATTCCACCATACTGTATGGCCCCGCCTGAGTTGAAGGAACTGAAGGAGCAGTTGCAGGATTTGCTTGATGAGGGATTCATTAGACCTAGTGTCTCGCCCTGGGGTGCACCAGTGTTGTTTGTGAAAAAGAAGGATAGTTCGATGAGGATATGTATAGATTATCGGCAGTTGAGCAAAGTCATCATCAAGAACAAGTATCTGTTGCTGAGGATTGATGACTCGTTTGATTAGCTTCAAGGTGCCAAAGTATTTTTTGAAGATTGATTTGAGATCTGGCTAGCAGTTGAAGATTAGGGCATTGGATGTCCCTAAGACAATGTTTTGGACTCGGTATGGGCATTTTGAGTTCCTAGTGATGTGATTTGGGTTGACAAATTCCCAGCGGCATTCATGGATTTGATTAATCAGGTATTTAAGACCTATTTGGATTCTTTTGTAATCGTCTTCAGTGATGACATCTTGATCTACTATCGCAGTCGAGAGGAGCATAAGAAGCATCTTCGGGTTGTACTTCAGACTCTGAAAGATAGTCAGTTATATGCCATGTTTTCAAAGTATGAATTTTGGTTGGACTCAGATGCCTTTTTGGGGCATGTTGTATCTGCCAAGGGCATTAAAGCAGATCTTAAGAAGATTGAGGCAGTTCAGAACTATCCTAGACCTACATCAGCTTCAGAGATTCGGAGCTTTCAGGGTTTGGCAGGTTATTATAGTCGGTTCGTGGAGGGGTTTTTCATCCATTGCAGCCCCATTGACTAGATTAACCCAGAAGGGTGCCCCATTTAGGTGGTCCGATGAGTGTGAGTTGAGCTTTCAAAAGCCTAAGACTGCTTTGACAACAACCCTAGTGTTGGTGTTGCCCATGGGCTCAGGATCCTATACTGTGTATTGTGATGCATCGCGTGCTGGGCCTTGTACAATATTAATGCGGGATGGCAAGGTGATTGCTTACGTGTCTCAACAGTTGAAGGTTCATGAGAAGAATTATATTGTCCATGACGCTGGCAGTGATTGTTCATGCATTGAAGATTTGGAGGCATTATCTCTATGGCATGTCGTGTGAGGTATTCATAGATCATCGGAGTCTACAGTACTTGTTTAAGCAAAAAGGATCTCAACTTGAGGCAGCGGAGGTGGTTAGAGTTGTTGAAAGACTATGATATTACCAATTTGTATCATCCCGGAAAGGCTAATGTGGTGATCGATGCCTTGAGTAGAAAGGCTTTGAGTATGGGTAGCCTTGCATATATTCCAGTTAGTGAGAGACCGCTAGCATCAGATGTTCAGGCTTTGGCCAATCAGTTCATGAGGCTAGATGTTTTGGAGCCTAGTTGGGTTCTTACTTGCACGGTCTCTTAGTCTTCTTTGTATGAACGCATCAGAGAGCGTCAGTATAACGACCCCCATTTGCTTATCCTTAAGGACATGATGCAACACAGTGATGCCAAGAGGTTTCTATTGGAGAGGATGGGGTGTTGCGGATGCAGGGTTAGAATTGTGTGCCCAATGTGTATGGTGTTCATGAGTTGATTCTTGAGGAGGCCTACAGTTCGCGATATTCCATTAATCCGGGTACCGCCAAGATGTATCAGGATTTAAGGCAACATTATTGGTGGAGAAGAATGAAGAAAGATATAGTTGCGTATGTGGCTCGATATTTGAATTGCCAGCAGGTGAAGTACGAATATCAGAGACCTGGCGAATTACTTCAGAGACTTGAGATTCCCCAGTGGAAGTGGGAGCGTATTACCATGGATTTCGTTGTCGGGCTCCCACGGACTTTGAAGAAATTTGACACAGTATGGGTCATTGCGGATAGGTTGACCAAGTCAGCGCACTTCATTCCGGTGGAATCTGCTTATTCTTCATAGCAGTTAGCTGAGATCTACATTCGTGAGATTATTCGTCTTCATGGTGTGTCGGTGTCCATTATTTCTGATCCGGGCATGTAGTTCACATCACACTATTGGAGGGTTGTACAACGTGAGTTAGGCACACAAGTTGATTTGAGCATAACATTTCACCCTTAGACGGACGGACAGTCAGAGCGCACCATTCAGATATTGGAGGATATGCTTCGCGCATGTGTTATGGATTTCAGGGGTTCTTGGATCAATTCTTGCCGCTTGCAGAGTTTGCCTACAACAATAGCTACTAATCAAGTATTCAGATGGCTCCTTCTGAGGCCTTATATGGGAGTCGGTGTCGTTATCCAGTTGGTTGGTTTGAGCATGGAGAAGCTCAATTGGTGGGTACCGATGTGGTTCAGGATGCCTTGGAAAAGGTCAAGATGATTCAGGATCGGCTTCGTACAACACAGTCTAGGCAGAAGAGTTATGCCGATTGGAGAGTTTGTTATTTTGCATTCATGGTTGGAGAGAGGGTTTTGCTCCGGTTTTCACCCATGAAGGGTGTGATGAGGTTCAGGAAGAAGGTCAAGTTGAGCCCTAGGTATATTAGACCCTTTGAGATCCTTGAGAGAGTTGGTGAAGTGGCCTATAAGCATCCATTGCCATCTAGCTTATCAGCAGTTCACCCGGTGTTCAATGTTTCCATGCCCCTAAAGTATCACGGTGATCCATACCATGTATTAGATTTTAGCTCAGTCCAATTAGGCAAGGATTTGACTTACGAGGAGGAGTCGGCGGCCATTTTAGGACGGCATGTTCGGAAGTTAAGGACTAAGAGTTATCCTTATGTTAGAGTGTAGTAGAGAGGTCAGCCGATCGTGACAGCTACGTGGGAATCTGAGTCTGATATGAGGAGTATATAACCATACCTTTTCACCAGTCCAGGTACCTTTCTATGTCCGTTCGAGGACGAACGTTTGTTCTAGATGTGGAGAATGTGATGACCCGATATGTCATTTTGAGTTCTAACCCTTACTTCATTTTTTGAGACCTCGATTAGCTTTGTTTACTATTTTTTAATTTGTGTGCACAATCTGTGTCATTGTTTTTGGAAAGTTTTTATGTGAAAGATTGAAGAAAATATGAATTTTGCTTTAACAATTATTTGAGTTGACTACGGTCAACATTTTGTGTCGGTATTTTGATGATTTTTGTGGGTCTGTATCGTGATTTTGGACTTGGGCGTATGCCCAAAATTAAATTCGGAAGTCCCTAACTAGATTTGACGCGATTTGTTGAAAACTAGTAATTTGAAGGTTTAAAGATTTTCAAAGTTTGACTGTAGGTTGAATTTTTAGCTACCGGGTTCGTATTTTGGTTCTTGGACTTGGTATAGCTTCTTTTTACTATTTAAGACTTGTATGCAAATTTTGGTGCAAAACGAAGTTGATTTGATAGGATTCGGATGCTCGGTTGTAAATTTGAAAGTTCTTGAGTTTCTTTGAAAATTCCATGCACTTTGATGTCTGATTTTGTAGTTCTAGGTGTTATTTTATGTTTTGATCATGCGATCGAGTTTGTATGATGTTATTAGACTTGTATACATGTTTGGTTTGGAGCCCGAGGGGCTCGGGTGAGTTTTGGATAGGCTACAGGTCATTTTTGGACTTAGAGTTGCAGGCTTCAGCTGGTTTTCTGGTGTCTAGTGCAATGTTCCTCATGATCGCGAAGCCTCTCTCGCGATCGCGAAGGGTAATATGGGATGGGGGGGAGTTCATTCATCGCGAACGCGAAGTAGTTGGGGGCTTACCATTTGCGAACGCGACCTGCCTCTTGCGAACGAGTAGGGTTAGGGAGGGACTAGGGGGAGCTGGTCAGATACTCTACGCGAACGCATTCCTTGGATCGCGAATGTGAAGGAAGGAGGAGTAAGCCTTTGCGAACACGAAGAATGGCTCGCGAACATGAAGGCCTTTGGACATTGCTGCATCACGATCGCGTCAGGTCCTTCGCGAAGGCGAAGAAGACATGACGCTAGTGATTAAAACAATCCCAAAATCGGGATTTATCCCATTTCTCACCATTTTGAAGTTTGAGCTCGACCTAGAGGCAATTGTGAAGAGGTTCTTCATCCCAAACGTCATAAGTTAGTAGATTTTAACTTGTTTTCTTACATTTTCCTAAACACCCATTGATTTTAACCTTTAATCTATGCTTTTTCATGGTAGAAATTAGGGATTTGGGTAGAGAATTGAGAATTTTGATAAATTGAGATTTAGACCTCAAATTGAGGTCGGACATCGAAACTAATCACATAATCAGGCTCGGGGGTGAATGGGTAATTAAATTTTGGTCTGAATCTCGGGTTTTGACCAAACAGGCCTGAGATTGACTTTTGTTGACTTTTTTCCAAAAACATTAAAGACTGAATCTTTTTCACTCGTGGGTAATTTTTAAAGCTTATTTTGAACTATATTTGGCTAGATTTGATTGGTTTGGAGGCTAATTCTAGAGGAAAAGCCGCGGTTGAGCATTGATTTGATCGCGGAAGTGAGGTAAGTATTGTGATTAACCATTACTTGATGGATTAGGACCTGTTGGTCTATTTGCTACGTGTTTTATGTGTGGGGACAACGTATATGTGAGGTGACGAGTACCTATGCGTTGTCATTGTGATAAAGTATGCGAGTGAAAATTATTTCTTTGTATTATATTGTTTCGTTAATTATGTTATCCATGCTTAGACTAGATTATTACTTCTTTAATTATTCATTTCGTAATTATTGCTTATTTTAAAGATGTTGAATATGTTTTGGAAGTTGGAGTTTGATATTATGACATCATATTTGAAGTTAAACTATTCCCCACATTGTTTATTATTCGGATTTATATTATTGCATGGTGAGGACGAGAGTAAAAGCACCAAGGGCGATGTCGTGCCATTTCTTTCATATTATTACATGGTGAGGACAAGAGTAAAAGCACGAAGGGTGATGTCGTGCCATTACATTCATATTATTGCATGATGAGGACGAGAGTAAAAGCACGAAGGGTGATGCCGTGCCATTTTCATATAATTGATTTAACTGATTTTCGATTTTGGTGATTTACTTAGTTATTTCGTATCTTCATACTTGTCGTATCTATTATATATTCCCCTTTCCGCATGTCCCCTCTCTGTTAGTATTTTATCATTTTTTTGTTATTCTATTGTTTTATATACACTTGTATATGTTTATTTTCGTAGATGCCTTGTCATAGCCTCGTCACTACCTCGTCGAGGTTAGGCTCGATACTTACGGAGTACATTGGATTGGTTGTACTCATACTACACTTCTGAACTTCTTGTGCAAATACTGGTATTTGTTCCACCGGTGCTTGAGGTGCATCAGCTCGGATCATTTTCATATGGAGACTCGAGGTAGATCCATTGGCGTTCGTAGACCTTGAAGTCCCCTTCCATTTTCTATTTTTATTGTTATTCTCTTTCGAACAATTGTATTTATTTCAGATTATGCTTGTAGACTTCTAGTTACCCGTGTACTCGTGACTCTGGATTTCTGGGAGTAGATATTATCACGTGGTTTATATTAGCACTGTGTTAGATTTGGCATTTATTTCTCGTTAAATATTATTATTTTATTTTTAACTGCTAAAATTGATTAATTAATATTTCACGCCGGCTTGCCTAGCAAGTGAATGTTAGGCGCCATCTCGACCTCGAGGTTAGGATTTTGGGTGATGATAATATATTGCACAGGTTATTGACTAGTGAGTTGATTATAACTTGAACCTCATCACTACTTCACCGATGTTTGTCTTGATACTAATTGAGTACACATTATCCCGTACTCATACTATAGTTCTGCATATTTTTGTGTAGATCCGGGTGTTGGTGGCAGCAGATCTCAGGAGTGCGCATTACTTTTAATAGAGAGAATTCAAGGTAGCGCTACATGTACGATGTAGGCCCTTGGAGTCCCCTTCCCTTATCTATTGGTATTTATACATTCAGACATTATTGTATTATTGAGACATCTCTTGTATCCGATTTTAGAGCTCATGACTCTATACTACCTGGTTCTTAAAATTTGATGTTATGGTATTATTTTATTAGCTATTTCTGAAGTTTTATTCCACTATTTATGTTATTTCGGACATATTATATCTTGTTTCATTGTTTTGAATTCATATTGCATGTTGGCTTGCCTAGTCTTGGAGGTAGGTGCCATTACGGCCTTTGCTGGAATTTTGGGTCGTGATATATATATACTATTAATCATAAGTTTGGATATAGTATTTATTATGAAATTATTTATTCAATCTTAATAAAGTTTTAAATGGAACATATATTCGTCTTTGTCCTTTGCTTATATAGTAGATGACTTAGTGTATAAAGTCTAGATTATACACAGAAGATTGAATCGTCAGCTCTTACAAGTATAAAGTTTGAGTTCACAATCTAATGATGGAATTGGATAAACCATCAGGAATGTTGTATCACAAGATTAAATATAATTTATCATGATTATGGAAGATGGTTTAATTCTGACTTCTTGTGCTAATATATTTTGTATGTATTGAACGGACTAGGTAGAGATAAATATTTTATACTGACTTAATAAAATAAATTCTCTAGTCATTAAATATACTTATACTCTTAATCTTGATATAACTAATATTAGTTATGTATACTATTTATTGTTTTTATTTATTATAAGGCGAGATTCTTTCGTTGGTCAATATTCTTGGTAAATTAGACAATATATATATATATATAT
>AWOL01S0005581.1:8890-32231 GCA_000715115.1 Nicotiana otophora | reverse complement strand
ATATATATGCAAAATAATAATTAGTTGATTAAATTTTTGCTTCAGACACAAGATTGATGATACACCTTTATGAAAGCTTATTAGTTTTCATGTTAAACCCGACTGATGAATTTAACATGCAAAATAATAATTAGTTGATGAAATGTATGCTTCAGACACAAGATTGATGATACACCTTTATGAAAGCTTATTAATTTTCATGTTAAACCCAACTGATGAATTTTGTATCCAACACATGAAATAAGTTAAGCGAAAGCCTAAAGAAAATAATAAATAAATTAAATTATTATTAATTTAATTTAATTAATTAGTATTTGGATCTTAACATGGGAATTTAAATAAGATTTGATATAAGCATTGTGAAATTGAACTAAGAAGTGCAATTATAAATTTTTAGTGGAATAATTCGTAAAATATTATGGTAGATATTAATTTTGAATTTTTTAAATTAATTTCATAATAGGAAGCTTTGTAATTAAATTCTATGGTCCCCGTTGTGCCTAAATAATAGAGAAAAAAAATCTTTTCATGGTAGAAAACAAACCTAGTAGGTTTTGAAACAGGGTTTTAACCCTTAAAACCTATGCTATAAATACATAAGGTTTTTCACCTAGAGTGAAGGAAGGTAAATGGCTGAATTTTAGGCTATTTTTCTTAAAATATTTCGCCCACACGAAATTACTATTTTTCGAATATTATTTGGGTAATACAGAAAAAGAACATGGAACATTCGAGGATTGTAATCGTGCTGATAGTGAAGATTTCATAGTGTTTCTGTGGAACTGGAGACTCTCATGATAGAGGAGCTTTATTCATGCTTCAAGAGGTAATCCGTGAAATCTCGTACGTGTTAGTTGTTTATTTACATGTGAGTAGATATTGTGGTTGCTCCGATACGGTGGCCAAGTCTCTAAATTTGACATACTAACATAGAATAGTTGAATGCAAAACTTACATAATAAAAAACTAAAACCTTTCATATCTAGTTAATCACATGCCAAATTGTGGATAAAAAATAAAATCATAGTACCACAACTTAGGTATACTGAAAAAAAATTAAATACCATAAAAATCTACAAAAATTAATAAAATTGGCACAAATCTTACTTTCTCATCTATATAATTATTTTTGTATGATCAGGTAAAGGGAAGATGTTGGTGGAAGAAGAAATAGGAGAGGCTAAGATAGAGACGGTAATGTAGCATGCCATGCGGCGTTCATCTCAATAAAATGTTAGGTCACGTGGGATGACGGTGGTCATAGTGAAGGGCCCCAATGGATGAGAGATATTTTTGCACCACTTCTTTAATGTGGGGGTTTGGGGGAGGGGGCGGGGCTATAAGAGGATATAAATGATTATTTTTGCGTAATAAAAAAAAATTGTTGACTATTTTCCCTTCTTTTTATTATATAATAAATATATACAAAAGACTTGATTTGAAATACATATTATGCGGAAATATATTTTGGGTTGCTCTGATGGTAAGCACGCTCCACTTCCAACCAAGAGGTTGTGAGTTCGAGTCACCCCAAGAGCAAGGTGGGGAGTTCTTGGAGGGAAGGATGTCGAGGGTCATTTGGAAACAGCCTCTCTATCCCAGGGTAGGGGTAAGGTCTGTGTACACACTACCCTCCCCAGACCCCACTAGTGAGATTATACTGGGTTGTTGTTGTTGTTGTTATTATGCGGAAATAACTAATACCGGCAGAAAATCAGTACAGCTGACAAATGGATCCTGGGAAAAATATATTGGAGGATAAATACGGATCTCTATCTGCACCATTCATTTGGTAAGTGAAGACGAAGCAGCGTCCTCAGAAAGCTGGGTGTAAAGTTTTCCCTCTCATCTCCAAAGCAAACTTTGCCCTGCAAGATTTCATGGTTGGGCCTTAACTCATTCTGAGCAACCACACACAATAAGTAGGGAGTTCATGGCTGTTTCGTTGAATTCCGTTCTAGGCTTTCACCCAACTGTATGTCTCCTCCTTCTCTTTCTTTTTCCCTGTAATTATAGACCCTTTTACTTGTTCACACTTCTCACGTTTCATTGCTTAAGTGTTGTATAAATTGCTTTGCTGCTTTTGGGTTTTGTTATTCTAAGCGTTAATTGTGGTAATTTGATACTAAATTACGCCGGTGATTAGTTGGCAAAGGAGGTAGCTGAAGCAATAATTCATTTTCCTTAACGTGTAAATGATATATTAGGATCCCTTGGATATTGTCATGATTCCACAGTACTTAATTAGAAATGAGTTTAATTTTTGTGTAAAAATACTATATGAAACATTGATTGGCAATCTTTAATAAATTATAAGCAACCTCTTAAATTACGCTGATGGTGTAAAAAATTCAGTGCATAAAACTTAATTCAAGCTTAAGTCTTAGCTAATAGACTTATTGCCCAACATAGCTTGCACAGGAATAGGCAAAAAGGAGTTGCAAGTAGCGCATAATTAAGTGTTAGGCACTAAACAACAAAAACCAAATAGCATTTAATGACAAGCTATTGAAGGTCGCATCATGGAACTTAGGAGCGGACACAATACCCAGAGGAAGGAAATGACAACGTACATCAAGAAAGTAGTAGTTGAAGTGCAAAGAGCATTTAAAGTAAAAAGAGATCTAGTGGCACATGAAGTTACCAAAAGAAAAAGATGGAGAAGCTATTGAAAAGTATAAGAGATCTAAGAGTGGAGATTAAGAGGATGCAATCAAAGCCCGAGGTAAACCCTATGGGATTTCTGGCAAAAGTTAGAAATGCGGAAAAAGGAGAAAGAAATTTATAAACTAGTATGATTGACAGACGAGGGATAAATAGATCAGCTTAAATTTATTAAAAATGATTTCCAATAAGTTTTGACAGGAGACAGTGAGATCAAAGAGGGATGGAGAGGCAGAGGCTATTTGATCGATTGCTCAACTCAAATTACGAGGATAACTTTAAAGATTGATACCTCTTTTAAGACAGTAACCTCATTACATTCGTAGAATTAGGTTTGCAGAAGTGAAAAATGCTGTGAATATAAAGAATAGACAAACTTGTGGTCCATATGGTACAATATACATGTATGGGAGTGGCTTGGATAGCATGAAGTAATATGGTTTATTAAGAAAATCAATGTCATTTTAATAGTTGAAAGATGCCAAAGTAGTGAAGAAAGAGTACCTTGTTTCGATAAATGAGTACAAGTGAGCTATTTAAAGCTGTATGTATTAACCTAATGAGTCATACGATTAAACATCAGGAAAGGGTGATCGAATGTGGGCAGATTTATGCCTATTAAATCTAAGATGGAGGCTATATGTTTTTCAAGAAAATGATGAAAGTTTATAAGGAATGGAAGCATGGTTTCCATTGATATTCATTGACCTACCACATATGATAAAATGTCAAAGAAAAGTTCTTTTGTGGACTCTGAAGAACAAATGAACTCCGATAATATACATAAACTTCATAAAGGATATATCTGAGGAGCCATGACACGTGTAAGAATACCAAGAGGAGATAGAGAGGAGCTTCCGTATCTGTGGTTTTACACTGCTTGAGCCCATACCTTTTTAACCAATAATATACAAAAATGGGGTCCCATGGTGCATGCTATTCGCAGACAATGTCGTGCTAATGAAACTAGCAAGAAAAAACTTGAACTGTGGAGAGGCACTATAGCGAGTAAGAGTTTTAATATAAGCAAGACAAATGTTATACAGGTGATATTAGATTATATGCTTAAATGCAAATATTTCTGATATATACACTCAGTCTTTAGGAGAATAATATAACAGATGGAGATATAACACAAAACTAAAAGATGATGGTTGAAATGGAGGTATGAATAAGAGTTATGTGCGATAGGAGGACCCTACCAAAATGAAAGGCTAGTTTTTATATTATAGTGGTGAACCAACAATCACATATTGGAGTGAATGTTGAGCCTCTAAGGTACAATATATCCACAAGTTAGGATGTGAAGATATGAGCGATTAGACATGATTAGAAATGATCACATCCGACAAATATGCAAATACCACATATGAAAAGAAAAAAAGCGAGAAAATTGCTTGAGACAGTTTGGTCATGTTCTACGGGGACCTCCAAATGTATTGGTCAGCAGGTGCAGCTCCTCAATAGTTGAAGTGTTAAAATGTGATATGGTAAGTCTAAATCACTTGAATGGAAGTTGTCTTCAAATACTTACTGCTTACAATTTCTAGAAATCCATGTAAGCTTAGTAAATAACCAAATGCAATGATGTGTCCTTATAGGCGAATACTAACTAATTGGGGTTAAGAGTAATTGTCATTGACACACCTACATTAGATCCATTGTTTGACATGAGTCTTTCTAGTTTGATTAGAGATTGTATGACAGTTTAGTGGCATGTATGAGAATTGGAGAATCCCTAATTTCACAAAAACTCGAATTTGACTTGGCACAAACTATTGAGTAGTGGAATGAATGGATGATTCATATAGCAACCTCAAATAGTTTGCAATTGAGGCATAAGTGTTGTTTTTGTTTAGGCTAGGAGTGATGCTCACAATTATTGATTTATGAATTTGGCATCAATTTTATCACCACAATTTATTTGTTTCTTCTCAATGAGAGCTGCAGGCCCACTACTGCCATCTCTCTAGGAGTGCCTCACTACAGAAGGTTCCGCACTTTCCATCTTCCTTTCAGGTGCTAGGGTTAAGAAGATGCACTTATGTTACTAAGCAGAGTTTCTTTCTTTTAGTTGCTAAAAATGATCGTCTTCAAACGGAAGTTAATGATAAGGACTCTGAAGTTATTACACCTATTGTGAATCCATTATCCTCTGAATCTTCAAAAACAGAAGGTGAAGTGCAGTCCAGTGGTCAAACAGAGTCGGCAGTGCAAGCATTCAAAGTTTCAAATGTGTCTGTAACTTCCACAAACTTGCAACAGGAAGCATCTTCCGCCATTCCAAAACCAACTGTTAAGAGATCTCCATTGACAGCAAGAGAGAAACTTAGGGCAGCTAGGGTCCTCAGCCGGTACAATGAATCAAAGGCCTCTAAACCTGAGCTTGGAAGCAAATTAATTGAGGCCTTGCGAGAAAGTGAGAAGGGGAAAAAGAGATCAGGACTTCCAGAGGCTCCTACGAATTTGTTCGATGATAACAAAAGAGGGATGCCAAAACCAGGCTGGACTTTTGAGTTTCCAGGAGGATTTGATGTCTTTCTCGTTGCATTTTCATTTATATTTATCAGCACGGTTATGTTTGCTACAACGTACATTGTGTGGAAAGTTGGTGCTATCCATTTCAATGAGTACTGAGTTAGATGGTTGTTATAGCTGGTTTTCTTCTTGGCATTTGGGGCATGGTATTGGTCTATCCATTTACGAGAACCCGAGATGAGCAGTTTGTGTACAACAGATGCGTTACGTGGCACTAGTTTAAGGTTCTTTTGAATTCCAGAGTTCTCAGTTGTGCGCTGCAGAATGGGGTTGCGAATGCGGACTATAGTTGAATACAAAAATGTAACTCTTCAAGACTGTATTATCTAACCATCTTATTGCCTTAATGTTTGGTTTGTGACTTCATCAAGTAAATGTACAATATCTATGCTTCTTTAAGCGGGACTTCACGAGCTTGTATGGTGTACCAACGAGTGGCTGCACCTTCATGTAAAATTTCAAGCATCTTTATGGTTGGATTAAAGTGCCAAAGGAGAGAATAAGGATCACTATGTCAACTTAAGACGGCTTATCATACCAAATCTAAAATGGAATGAGGTGAATGTGAGATATAAAGGCACGAGAGAAAAGTATTATTGATATTATTTTGTATTACACTAAGCCTTATTTATATACAGATATTACATAACCATAATACCTATTCTCTGATGTGGAACACTAATATATTACTATGTATTTTATTATCTAACACTCCCCCTCAAGTTAGTGCATATAAGTCATACTAGTTTTTTGGCACGCGCGTTGCGCGTGTACCATGTAATAATGAATATAATTTCTTACAAAATTAGATAAATATTATTTTTAATAATAAGTATGAGTTGCAAAATAAAATTTAAAGCCAGATTTGATATAAAATGCTGAAAATGATGGATTTTAATCTTGTTTAGTTAACTCAATAAAGGAAGAAATAATAACTATTATTCCCTCTATTTCAATTTATGTGAACCTATTTTTTTTTTAGTCCGTGCAAAAAAGAATGACATCTTTCCTTATTTGGAAACAATTTATCTTTATCCAATGATTTATATCCACACAAAATATATGTGCCTCATTTTATACCACAAGTTCAGAAATCTTCTCTCTTTTCTTAAGCATCGTATCCAGTCAAATGAGTTCACATAAATTGAAACGACGGGAGTACAAATTTATATGAAGAATAACAAATTGACAATTGTCTGCTTATTTTTAAAAATATTTGTTTAAGTTGTACAATAGAAATACAAGCATAAAAAAATAAAGCATATTTACGTTGGTTTCTTTACTTCGCTCTTTATGCCTATAGTGTAGTTATCTTATAAAATATAATACTATATTCACATTAGTGAGAAAACTCACGTTGATAAGATGTTAGAACGTATTTACAATGCGTACCTTAGATCTTACTGTAAAAAAGTTATTTACCAATATGAAGATTTGAGTATCTTATTCAAATTTCTAAAGTATTTCTATTGTTAAAAAATAGACCGTTATTCTTTCTACTTTTATAAGGATTTTTTTTTTCTATAAACTTCAATATTGTCTAAGTGAAAATAAGATAAAAAAATCCACAACTAAAAATAATTTTGGGGCCCCAAAATTTAGGGGCCTAAAGCAAAGACTTTTGGAATTTGTCTCACCCATGAACATTATACTTTAGATAAAAGAATAGAACGCTAACATTATTATCCGGAATTGAAAATTGAGACAAGCGAAATAAAGTAAGAATTCAAATTATTTACAAAAGAAAATCATTTTCTAGGAAGTTATTTTCTTTCTTTTAGAGATAACTATTTGTTTTGATAAAATATCTTTCTTAAATATAAAATATTTTCTATAATTCATGGTAGTCAACTATTAAATTAATGTTATCAAAGAAATATCATCTTTGCCACTTTCATACCACACGGGAAAAAGAAACCAACAGTAACACTTGAGAGGTAAAGAGAAAAGAAAACTGAAGAAGAAACATATATACAAAAACAAAAACAAAAAAGGAAAAAGAAAAATATTTGAATTAGATATAGGAGGAAGGTAAATGAAATGGTTTCGGGATCGTGATGGCGCCTAACACTTCACTCGCTAGGCTAGCCAACGTTAGAGTAAATCGTATGCCATTTTAAGCAATTCAAGTAATTAAAACTCATTTAAACTGAAATAAACTGGAATGATGTGCGAAAAGGTGAAATAACCAAAAATATCTAAGTACAATCCCGGATCTGGAGTCACAAGTGCACGAGCTACTAGAAGTTCTACAAACAGAGTCTGAAATAAATACAATTGTTTAGAATGAAATGAACAGTAAATGAGGAAAGAGGAAGGGGACTTCAAGGTCTGCGGACGCCAGCAGATCTACCTCGAGTCTCTAAATGTGATAATCCGAGTTGATGCGCATCACGTACAGCTAGAACCAGTACCAAAATCTACACAAGAAGTGCAGAGTGTAGTATGAGTACAACCGACCCAATGTACTCCATAAGTGTCAAGCCTAACCTCGACGAGGTAGTGACGAGGCTAAGACAAGACCCCTACAATTAAACCTATGCAGTTATAATATCAAGAAATGCAAGATGGCAAGTAAAATACTAAGTATAAAAGTAGGATAATAACATGTGAAAAAGACAACAAGTACATAAGTAAAGGAACATAAATCCAAAAGGTAGAGGAAGGCATTACTGAGCAAACCACAAATCATGCTTTCACAACAACTATGAACAACCTTTCAAAAGTAAATTATGAAACCACAAAGCCAAGTCCACAATCCGAATAATATAGTGTGGGACGATGAAACCAACAAACGACACGACTTCATCCTTCATACTTTTACTCTCATCCTCACATCATAATATAATAGCAAGCATGAACACCTTTTGCTCACATCCACACTTTCTCTCAAGCACGGAAACACCCTTCGTGGAATGATATTAGTATATGAATAAAGCATGGAAACACCCTTTGTGCACAATCACTCTACTTCACAAGCACGACAGAACCCTTCATGCATTTCACTCTTCCTCACCAAGCATCACATACAACACAATACCAAGCAAGGTGGGAAGCATATTCAACATCAATAGTAGTGTTCGAACATAACTCATCATATGAGAATTTACCCACAATTTAGCACCAACAACCAAATCAACAATTCAATGATCTCAGCACCCAATATTTCAATAAGCTCAACATAGGAAATAACATGAATACTAGAAATCAAAGAGTTTACAAACTATCTAAAGCATGGAAGACATAATACACAAAGTTACATAACACATGTAAGGCTAATTCTACCCGCATGCTTATCCCATAGCCAATGGATATACACTCGTCACCTTGTATATACGACTCCTCAAACACATAGATCATGCAGCAAATAGACGCAATTGCACCTGAATCCCTTCGATAAAGGTTAACCAAGATACTTAACTCTTTCCAGGATAAGATCAACAATCCAACAAGGCCTTCCCTTTGGAACAAGCCTCCAAACCATCCAAATCTAGTCAATTACTACTCAAATAATTCAAAACAAGCTTAATAAACTACCCTCGTACGAATAAAAGGTTCGATCTTTAACATAATTGGAAAAGTCAACACAAAGTCAACCCATACCCATATGGTCTAAATCCAAAATTAAGACCAAATCGCGATTACCCATTCACCTCCCGAGTCCAACTATGTGATTTGTTTCGAGATCCGACCTCAATTTGAGGTCTAAATCTTAATTTTACCAAATCTCTAGTTTCTACCCAAAACCCCCAATTTCTACTTTATGAGTTTTAGATTTAATAAGGAAATTCATGAAAAAATTAATAGAAATTGAATGAAAACAAGTTAAAGTTACTAACCTATATATGAAGTTGAGAAGAAATTGCTCTCCAAAAATCACCTCTATGGAGTCTAGGTCTCAAAAATAGTGTAAAATGAGCTAAGTTCTGAAACCCAGTCTTATACCCACCGTCATGTAGCGCAATTGCGAACTCATATTCGCACCAGCTCCTAAGCTTCCAATATCGCAAATTCGATGCATGATCGCAAATGCAAAACGAGGGTATCTGTAATGCAAACCTAGAGTGAAGCTGCCCCTTACTTCTTCAGAGTCGCAATTGCGACTAGAACTTTGCAAATGTGAAGGTTGTACCCCTTACAATTGCGAAGCTGCCATACTCCTTACTAGTATAAAAATGCGAGCAGGTCCTCGCAAATGAGAGATCTGCATTCAGCAACACCAGCAACCTTCAACTATGCAAAAATAGTCTACAACTGATTCAAAATTTATTCGAGCCCCTCGGACTCCAATCTGAACTTTCACATAAGTATATTAATATCAAACAAACTCGCTCGTAAGATCAAGCCATCACAATAATATCAAAAATCAAGAATCGCTCACCAAAACTCAAGATTTTCAAAGTTCAAACACAAATTTCCAACTTTCCACATAAAGTGTCGAAATAGCCTCGGTCACTCGGGACCCCAACCAAACATGTGTACAAGTCCAAAATTATTGTACGAACCTACCAAGATCGTCAAAACACCGATCTGAGGTCGTTTGCTAAATATATTGACCATGGTCAATTCTAGCCACTTTCAAAATCAAAAATCACAATTTCTTTATAAACTCACATTTAAGCTTTCCGANATAAGACGGTCAAATAAATCATCAACTAATAAAACCGGATAAACATAATGAATAAAGATGGCACGACATCACCCATCGTGCTTTTACTCTCAACCTTACCATGAAATGATAATAATGGCACAACATCACTCTTCGTGCTTTTACTCTCAACCTCACCATGAAACGATAAATACGGCACGACATCACCCTTTGTGCTTTTACTCTCTTCCTCACTATGTATTAATCAATAAATGAAGCATTAAACGGCACGACATCACCTTTCGTGCTTTAACACTCTCCCTTACCATGTAATAATGAATATAAAATTTTTGGAGATAGATAATGCAATAATAAACCTTACGTCAATAATGGACCCAAGATGTCAAACCTCAACTTCCAAATATACTCAACCATCGCAATTAATTCATAAATGCGGAAAGAACGATCAAATAAAAAATAAACTAATCTAAGCATGGATATCATAAGTAAAGTAGGCAATAAATTATAAGAAAACAAGTCCCGCCCGCATGTTTTAATACAATAACAACGCATAAGTACTCGTCACTTCACATATACGTTGTACCCAAAAAGTTAGGATTTTTACACTTTTCCCAAAAAGTCAAAAAACGTCAATCCCGGGCTCGCTTGGTCAAAACCCGAGATTCGGAACAAAACTCATTTACTCATTCACCTCCGAGCCCGATTATGTAATTAGTTTCGAAATTCGACCCCAAATTAATGTCTAAATCTTGAATTTGCAAAAACTCCCAATTCTTCCTAAATTCCTAGTTTTCTACCATGGAAGAACAAAGATTAAGACTAGAAAGTAATGGGTGATGTTAGAAATAAAAGAAAATAATTTAAAGTATACTAACCTATGAATTGGTGATGAATTTTCTCGTCAAAATCGCCTCTAGGCCGAGCTCAAATGGAAAGATGGTGAAAATTGGTGAAATCTCGTTTTTGAAATATTTATGGTCTGTGCGTCAGGTCTTCATCGCGTTCGCGAGGGACCTGCTGCGTTCGCGATGCACAGCGGCCAAAATGGCCTTCACGTTCGCGAGAAGTGCTCCGCGTTCGCGATGGTTCTTCCCCCCTGACCATCGCGTTTGCAACCCAGGGTTCGTGTTCGCGTAGAACTCAAATCCAGTTTCCCCCCAAGCCCATAATACTTCGCGCACATGGAGGGGCAGTCGCGTTCGATAAGGGCAAGCCCCCTCCACTTCGCGTTCGCGACCAGGACCCCGCGTTCGTGAAGAACAATTTCTTCCCCTGTCCCAAACAACCCTTCGCGATCGCGGGACATTCTTCGCGATCGTGAAGAAGAAGACACCAGAAACCACCACAAGCTAAAAACCAGCATTTTTCTTAAGTTCAAAACACCCGTAGCCTATCTGAAACTCACCCGAACCCTCGGGGCTCCAAACCAAATATGCACACAAGTCCAAAAATATTATACGAACTCGCTTGCGTGATCAAAACACCTAAATAATACCTAGAACTACGAATCAGACACCAAAACGAATGAAATTTTCAATAAAACTTAAGAACTTTCATTTTAACAATCGGACGTCCGAACCACGTCAAATCAACTCCGTTTTGCATCAAATTTTGTAAACAAGTCATAAATACAGTAATAAACTTATACCAAGCTCCGGAACTAAAATGTGGACCCAATAGCAATAAAGTCAAACTTCAGTCAAATTTATAAATTCTTTAAACCTTTAAACTTCACATTTTCAACAAATTGCGATAACTTGAGCCAGGGACCTCCGAATTCGATTTTGGGCATACACCCAAGTCCCAAATCACTATACAGACCCACCGGTACCATCAAAATATGGATTCGGCTCAGTTTGCTCAAAACGTTGACCAAAGTCAACTCAAATAAATTTTTAAAGAATGAATTCACATTTTAATTAATTTTTCACATAAAAGCCTACCGGTAAAAGACACGTATTGTGCACGTAAATCGAGGAAGGTTACAATGAGCTATTTGAGGTTTCGAGACACAGAATTAAGGGTTAAAACTCTAGATGACCTATAGGGTCATCACATTCTCCACCTCTAAAACAAACGTTCGTCCTCGAGCGGACATAGAAAAGTATCTGGACTGGTGAAAAGGTGTGGATATCTACTCTGCATGTCCGACTCGGACTCCCAAGTGGCTGCCTCGATCGGCTGACCTCTCCACTACACACGCACTGAAGGATAGCTCTTTGACCTCAACTGTCGAACTTGCGGGCTAGAATAGCCATCGGCTCCTCCTCATAAGTCAAATCCTTGTCCAGAGTTAAAATCAAGGTTAAGCACGACACTTACCTCACTCTGCAGTCAACTCAGAGCTCTACCGGGTCCTTTCCTCTAGAATCTGCCTCCACACATACCGTATCTAACCACAATCGACTCGATATCGTCAAATAATGCTAAGGGAATCTATTGCAATGCATAAAGTTAGAATTTTTACACTTTTCCCAAAAAGTGAAAAAAAGTCAACCCCGGGCTGTTTGGTCGAAACCTGAGATTTGGACCAAAATCCATTCACTCCTGAGCCCGATTATATAATTAGTTTCAAAATTCGACCCCAAATGGAGGTCTAAATCCCGAATTTGCAAAAAACCCCAATTCATCCTATTCCCTAGTTTTCTACCATGGAAGAACAAAGATTAAGGGTAGAAATTAATGGGTGATGTTAGAAATGGAAGAAAATGAGTTAAGATATACTAACCTATGAATTAGTGATGAATGTTCTCTTCAAAATCGCTTCTCGGTCGATCTCAAATGGAAAGATAGTGTAAAATGGGTGAAATCCCGTTTTTGAAATATTTAAGGTCGGTGCGTCAGGTATTCATCGCGTTCGCGAGGGACCTACCGCGTTCACGATGCATAGCAGCCAAAATGGCCTTCGCGTTCGCGATGGTTCTTCGCCGCTGACCATCGCGTTCGCGACCTAGTGTCCGCGTTCTCATAGCACTCCATCCATTCTCCCCCAAGCCCACAATACTTCGCGTTCGCGGAGAGGCAGTCGCGTTCGCGGAGGGCAAGTACCCATCCACTTCACGTTAGCGACCAGGACCCTGCGTTCGCGAAGAACAATCTCCTCCCCTGTCACAAACAACTCTTCGCGATTGCAGGACATTCTTCGCGATCGGGAAGATGAAGACACCAGAAATTAGCTGAAGCTAAAAACCAACATTTTACTTAAGTTCAAAACACCTGTAGCCTATCCGAAACTCACCCGAGCCCTCGGGGTTCCAAACCAAATATGCACACAAGTCCAAAAATATTATACGAACTCGCTCACGTGATCAAAACACCAAAATAACACCTAGAACTACGAATTAGACAACAAAACGTATGAAATTTTCAATAAAACTTAAGAACTTTCATTTTAACAACCGGACGTCCGAACCACGTCAAACAACTTAGTTTTGCACCAAATTTTACAGACAAGCCATAAATACAGTAATGAACCTATACCAAGCTCCGAAACCAAAATCCAGACCCGGTAGCAATAAATTCAAACTTCGGTCAAATTTATAAATTCTTTAAACTTCAAATTTTCAACAAATTGCGAGAACTTGAGTTAGGGACCTCCGAATTCGATTCCTGGCATACGCCCAAGTCCCAAATCATGATACGGATCCATCGGTACCATCAAAATACGGATTCGGGTCTGTTTGCTCAAAATATTGACCGAAGTCAACTCAAAGAAATTTTTAAGGCACAAATTCATATTTTAATCAATTTTACACATAAAAGCCTTCCGAAAAAAGACACGGACTGCGTACATAAATCGAGAAAGGTTAAAATGAGCTATTTGAGGTTTCAAAATATAGAATTAAGGGTTAAAACTCTAGATGACCTATCGGGTCATCACATTCTACACCTCAAAAATAAACGTTCGTCCTCGAACGGACATAGAAAGTACCTGGACTGGTGAAAAGGTGTGGATATCTACTCCGCATGTTCGACTCGGACTCCTATGTGGCTGCCTCGATCGACTGACCTCTCCATTACATTCGAACTGAAGGATAACTCTTTGACCTCAACTGTCGGACCTACGGGCTAGAATAGCCACCGGCTCCTCCTCATAGGTCAAATCCTTGTCCAACTGGACTGAGCTGAAATCAAGGTTAATCACGACAATTACCTCACTCCGCAGTCAACTCAGAGCTCTACCGGGGCCTTTCCTCTAATATCCGCCTCCAAACCAACCGTATCTAACCACAATCGACTCGATAACATAAAATAATGCTAAGGGAATCAATTGCAATGCATAAAGTTAGGATTTTTACACTTTTCCCAAAAAGTCAAAGAAAGTCAACCCCGGGCTTGTTTGGTCAAAACTCGAGATTCAGACCAAAACTCATTTATCCATTCACCCCCAAGCCCGATTATGCAATTAGTTTCGAAATCCGACTCCAAATTGAGGTCTAAATCCCAAATTTACAACCCTCCCCCCTCCTCTACTTCATCCTAAATCCCTAGTTTTCCACCATGGAAGAACAAAGATTAAGGCTAGAAATTAATGGGTGATGTTAGAAATGGAAGAAAATGAGTTAAAATATACTAACCTATGAATTGGTGATGAATTTTCTCTTCAAAATCGCCTCTAGGTCGATCTCAAATGGAAAGATAGTAAATAAATGGTCAAATCCCGTTTTTGAAATATTTAAGGTATGTGCGTCAGGTCTTCATCGCGTTCGCGAGGCACCTGCCACGTTCGCGATGCACAGCGGCCAAAATGGTCTTCGCTATCGCAGGACATTCTTCGCGATCGCAAAGATGAAGACACCAGAAACTAGCTGAAGCTAAAAACCAACATTTTCTTTAAGTTCAAAACACTCGTAGCCTATCTGAAACTCACCCTAGCCCTAGGGGCTCTAAACCAAATATGCACACAAGTCCAAAAATATTATACGAACTCGCTCGCGCGATCAAAATACTAAAATAAAACCTAGAACTACGAATCGGACACCATAACGAATGAAATTTTCAATAAAACTTAAAAACTTTTATTATAACAACCGGACGTCCAAACCACATCAAATCAATTCCGTTTAGAACCAAATTTTGCAGACAAGTCATAAATATAGTAATGAACCTATACCAAGCTCCAAAACCAAAATCCAGACACGGTAGCAATAAATTCAAATTTCGGTCAAATTTATAAATTCTTTAAACTTCAAATTTTTAACAAATTGTGATAACTCGAGCTAGGGACCTCCAAATTCGATTCCTGGCATACGCCCAAGTCCCAAATCACGATACGGACCCACCGATACCATCAAAACATGAATTCGGCTCCGTTTGCTTAAAATGTTGACCGAAGTCAACTCAAATAAATGTTTAAGGAACAAATTCATATTTTAATCAATTTTTCACATAAATTCCTTACGAAAAAAGACACGGACTGCGCACGCAAATCGAAAAAGGTTAAAATGAGCTATTTAAGGCTTTAAAATACATAATTAAGGGTCAAAACTCTAGATGACTTATCGGGTCATCACATTCTCCACCTCTAAAACAAACGTTCGTCCTCGAACGGACACAGAAAAGTACCTGAACTGGTAAAAAGGTGTGGATATCTACTCCGCATGTCCGACTCGGACTCCCATGTGGCTGCCTCGATCTGCTGACCTCACCACTACACTCAAATTAAAGGATAACTCTTTGACCTCAACTATCGAACCTGCGGGCTAGAATAGCCACAGACTCTTCCTCATAAGTCAAATCCTTGTCCAACTAGACTGAGCTGAAATCAAGGTTAATCACGATAATTACCTCACTCCGCAGTCAACTCAGAGCTCTACCAGGGACTTTCCTCTAATATCTGCCTCCAAACCAACCGTATCTAACCATAATCGACTCGATAACATCAAATAATGCTAAGGGAATAAATTGCAATGCATAAAGTTAGAATTTTTATACTTTTCCCAAAAAGTCAAAAAAAGTCAACCCCGGGCTTATTTGGTCAAAATTCGAGATTCGGACCAAAACTCATTTACCCATTCATCCGCGAGCCCGATTATGTAATTTATTTCGAAATCTGACCCCAAATTGAGGTCTAAATCCCAAATTTACAGACCCCCCCCCCTCCCCCTCCCCAATTCATCCTAAATCCCTAGTTTTCTACCATGGAAGAACAAAGATTAAGGCTAAAAATTAATTGGTGATGTTAGAAATGGAAGACAATGAGTTAAAATATATTAACCTATGAATTGGTGATGAATTTTCTTTTCAAAATCGCCTCTAGGTCGATCTTAAATGGAAAGATAGTGAAAAATGGGTGAAATCCCGTTTTTGAAATATTAAAAGTATGTGCGTCAGGTCTTCAACGCGTTCACGAGGGACCGGCCACGTTCGTGATGTACAACAGCCAAAATGGCCTTCGCGATCGCAGGACATTCTTTGCGATCGCGAAGATGAATACACCAGAAACTAGCTGAAGCTAAAAACCAGCATTTTCTTTAAGTTCAAAACACTCGTAGCCTATCCGAAACTCACCACAAATCCAAAAATATTATACGAACTCACTCGCGCGATCAAAACACCAAAATAAAACCTAGAACTACGAATCGAACACCAAAACGAATAAAATTTTTAATAAAACTTAAGAACTTTCATTATAACAACCGACGTCCGAACCACATCAAATCAACTCTGTTTAGCACCAAATTCGTCAGACAAGTCATATATACAGTAATGAACCTATACCAAGCTCCGAAATCAAAATCCAGACCCGGTAGCAATAAATTCAAACTTCGGTCAAATTTATAAATTCTTTAAACTTCAAATCTTCAATAAATTGCGATAACTCGAGTTAGGGACCTCCGAATTAGATTCCGGACATACGCCCGAGTCCCAAATCACGATACGGACCCGCCGAGACCGTCAAAATACGAATCCATGTCCATCTTGCTCAAAATGTTGACCGAAGTCAACTCAAATAAAATTTTAAGGCACAAATTCACATTTTAATCAATCTTTTCACATAAAAGCCTTCCGGAAAAAGACACGGACTGCACACGCAAATCGAAAAAAACTAAGAGGAGCTATTTGAGGTTTCGAAATATAGAATTAAGGGTTAAAATTCTAAATGACCTATCGGGTCATCACACACTCTTCTCTTGTTAATCAGCGACGACAACAATATGTAAGAGTTAATCCTCCAAAGTGCAAATTATTAGCACAATTCACACAAATCTGCATGCTTACACTTGTTAATTGAACACTGTCGTATACATTTTCTAATGATTGCATTGCAAAACAATTAAGATGTTGTTTATTTTCTTTAACTCGGCCTTAAATCTTTTAGCTAGTCGCAATTTGCGAGAAACAATTAACAGATTGGTGATATCAGTTGTTATCCCCAAGCGATGAAAGAAGAATATTATCTCGTGGTTATATTTCACAAAAATCAAGAAGTACATACATCTAAAAATAAGCTAGAAATCTCATCAGGTCACGTTGGAGAAAATAAGGAGATTAGGAAAAGGTAAAAATGGCAATTATAAAAGTCAATTATGAAAAAAAAATGATAACGTATAAAGATTTCATAAGTATTTACCTTTTAAAGCGCACGTACAAATTTTAAATGTACACTTAATATCTCAAGACGAGCTTTAAATAAATTCAAACCAAATATTTTGATGAGTTACGTCCATTAATATATTTTTTATTATTATCCTTCAACAAAAAAGACTACCTTAGAGCAAACTTTGATACACCTTTCAAGACTGCCTCTCAAAACAAGAATGTTTATCCGAAAAACGGATAATAATTGAATTTATACGCAGTTTTAAGGATACGTGATATGGCTTGGCACAAATTGAGAATATATATATATATATATATATATATATATATATTAATATTGAAATTGACTGTAAAAAAAATGAATGCAAACCAAACGAATCGAATAGCCTTAGCCCTCGAGTTCGATCACCTTCAAACTAAGTGGAGATTCAAGTAATATAAGAACAGAATAACAAGATATTGCAAGCTAAAAGAAGGTAGTATTTTTCTTTATATTGCATGAAAAAAATCCCACTTTACAAATGATTAGACCCCCTTTATATAGTAGGGGAGTCCTACTATTGATACAATGCTAATACAATTAGGAATCTCATGATAAGCTAATTAGTCGGCCGCTCCTTGATTTGCGCTGTGATTTCCGCCGTGATTCTCGCCTGATTGCGGATATTTCGGCTTTTCGTCATTTGTCTCGGTAAGCTTCACTCGATCTTGCTCGGTCCCGATCTTGGCCAATCTCGATCTTGGCCGATCTCGATCTTGGCCAGTCTCGATCTTTGCCGACCTTGATCTTGCTCGGTCTCGATCTTGGGCGAGCTCGATCTTAATCGATCTCTGAGTCACAAGCTCGGCAATCTGCCTTCGCACCATGGTTCGATATAACACGAGTTTGAACTTTGCACTACCATGTTCTACTCTCGATAAGTCATGCGAAAGGCAAGCCCGATTTCGACCGTATACAGATAGTTCCCTCGTTTCTCGGAGAGAAGATGACGAGAAAAGATATGAATTTTTGATCTTCGTCTCGACAGGCAATGATGTAAGTGACGAACGTCACTTGTATACCCGATCATGACGTAAGCAACAACTTGAAATATCCCGTCGGTCAAGTTATCAAGGCATTAAGTGCCTGTCAGTCGCTGGCCGGCCACTACCGGTTCTGAACCGTCACCAGCAAGCTATAAGTACCCTAGTTTTTTCCTCATTCAAAACTTTTCATGCTCAAAAGCTCTTCCTGCTCTTGCTCTTTCTCAAAAAGTCCCTTTGTTTTACAACTTCTGCACCCAAATTTCTTGAATTCTCATCAATCTATTTACTATCTTAGTTATCTTTTCTCCTGTTCTTTAATGGAGAAAACATCCAAGACAGTACCGCAAAAGGAGGCTGCTTCTTCATCACGGCCCACCGGCGGTGAGGCTGCGACAGAAACCCGCCCTGAGGAATTCATTCCGGCAGGGTGCCTGACTGTTACTAATTTTAGGGTCGAAAAGGCCTCCTTGGTAGCGGGCCGATGTGAACCGGTCTCAAGATACATATCCACAATCACCGAAAAACCCCTCCCTAGGGTTAAACAGGACTGCAACTGGGTCGATAAGCATGTGGTGGTTCCTTCGCCCCGAGGACTCGATCACTACCTACGTGGAGAGGTTTCTAAGTGTTTACACTTACCCCTTTACGTTGGGTTCCTTAGAACCCATCGTTATTACCTTTTGCAAGAGGTATGATGTGACCCACGACCAAATCCACCCCTCCTTCTAGAGAATAGTGATTCTCTTCCAAGTTTTTGTGAGCAAAATCGAGGGATGTCCCTTTACCCTCGACCACCTTATGAGGCTCTACTGTCCCCAACTTTATCGAGGGGGGTTGATCAAGCTTGCTCGCCGAGCCAATAAGGCTCCATTCTCGAGCATAGATGAAGGTTGGGACCGAGGTTGGATGGGCCGATTTGTTCGATTAAGGACTTCGGACCTGATCCCTACCGAGTACATGCCATTTCCCGAGAAATGGAATATGAAACGTAAGTAGCACTTCGCTTAGAAGGTTTAATCTCGTTGCTTTTCTTCTTATTTCTTTCTTTATTAATATATTTCGGCGTTGCAGCAGTGGCCCAGATGCCAGACCCAATTTCGGATCTTAGAAAATGGGTCGAAGGCCTCATGTTATAAAGGTCGTACTCAGAGCGTGCTTGGATGGAGTTGTCGAAGGGTCGACAGGAGGCCCGTAATCATGGTAAGTTTCCTTCTTAGAATGGTGATCGTTCAGGTTTTTCTTCGAGCTTACTCATCTTTTTTCTTTTGCAGGCCTCGAAAATGAAGTTGCAATTAGGCCCCCATCTGGTGACGAAGAGGTCCTTCCACCTACTCCGAAGCAGGCCAAAGAGAAGAAGAGAAAAGGGGCTCCGAGTTCCCCGGGCTCGGAAAAGAAAATACCGGCGAGGAAGTCTCGCAAGCCCAAGGGGGACATTGGTGTTATGCCTTCAGAACTAATCAGCCGATTAAGGAACAAGCCCGAAAAAGGAGAAGAGGAAGATAATTCCCAACTAGTGGCCCGCGTGCGGGCTGGTACTTCGATACAAAAGTCCTCCGAACTAGAGCAGGTCGAAGAGGGAGCTTTGGCCGAAGTTCTTGAACCATTAAGAATTGAGGTCACCCCATCCCAAGCTGAGATGCTCGAAAGGGAGACCGGAGATGTCTTGAGGGACGAGCTCGGAGTGATCGATATTTTTGGATCCTCTCAAATTTCGAACGCTATGATCCGCGAGGCCAATATGTTGGAAGGTCGCTCTTATGAAGGTATTCAGGGGGCGACCGATATCCATGGATTCTTGGATGGGTTTGAGTCCGCTGCCTCGGAGGATGTCACCGGGTTTGGTGGTTTACTGGTACCAAAGAAATTGCTGTTATCGGGCGCTACCGGTTCTTCATCGAGCCCAAAACTGGTGGACCGATTTCCGGCCCCAAGTGTTAATCCCGACCGTAGGCGGAATATAGTGCTTTCTATCCCGGCGGATACCCGAATTTTCTCTCCTCCCATGGGGATTGTTAGCTACCTTTGATCCTTGGTGACCGAGGAGGACCAAGCCTTGATGAACGCGGTGGGAGCCGCTTGTCTTTTTAATGAGTCCCAATATGCTCTGAATCAGGTAACTTCGAAGGTTTCTCTATTATTTCTTTTAAACTCGGAGTTGTATATAATTCTAACATCTTCTCCCTTGTTTGTAGGCCTCGGTGTTGCATCACGAGGCTTTCCTCCAAATACGGGAGGAGCACGAGGTTGAGGTTCGGAACCTCACTGAGAAAAGTGATACCTACAAGCTTCTCAGTGAGAAGCTTCAGGTCAACTTAGTGACGGCTCGGGATGAGCATGGTGAGATGGCCGAGCAGGTATTCCGAGTGCTTCACGATAGTAAAGACGACTTGGAGATAACTACTAATGATCCGATTCTGCAGGTCCGGCAGAGGCTCGAACAAATTGGATGGCTCAATTTGCAGGTGGATGCGATACAGGCCGAGGCGGAAAAATTCAAAAAGAATATGAACATCTTAGCTTCGCAAAAGGAAACTGTCTAAGTGCAATTGGAGTCGGCCGAGACCCAGCTCCAAGATGCAAAAGAGAAAGCCTCGGTGCAGGTCGAGAAGATCAACGAGCTTTAGTCTCAGTTGGATTTGGCCGTTACTGATAAGAGAAGCTTGGCCAACGAAATCGAAGTGGCCAGATTCGAGGTGACCGTGGCCAGATCTAAGGTGGTCGTGGCGAACACAAACGCTGATGCTAAAGTGTCCTAGTTTAGGGTCGACGTTGAGGCTATTTAGGCTAAGGCCAAGGGCATGGTGGATCATGCAAAATGGCAAGCTCGAAGGGAAGCTTTCGAGGGAGTTAATGCCCAGGCTTCGATATTATGGACGAAATTGAAAATGCCAAAGCAGAGGAAGCTAGGGCCCGAAGGCTGGCCTTCCCTGAGGAAGACTCCGATAGCTCAAGTGAATCCGAAGAGGAAGAAGATCCCGAGGATGGAGATGCAACCTCCGATGAAGACCAAGCCACTTAGGACTTTAGGTTTTTTGTTTTTCTTTTGCATTTTTTCTGAGGCTGTTTTTGGCCATTGTAAATTTTTATTTTAGACCGATTCGGCCTTTGTAAAAACCTATATAAATATAAGGCTTTTCTTTCCCTTTCGGCTCCCATATATTTCCTTTGCTTTATTATTTGTATTTGCAATGGTTGAAAATGCCTTAGCATGAAACAATAAGGCTGTGTTTGAGGGTTCGAACAAACCTTGCCTTTATTTCCTTTCTGGGTTGAAGCGTTATTGGGATTCGATGTTACCAAAGTTTTTCTCGAAAATATCTTAAGTTTGAGAATTTGTCGAGGGTAGCCTTTAGAACCGGTTTGTGAAAGAATTATTTCATTTTTCGAAGACCTATATTTGTTACGAATTTCGGACGTCTCTGAGCCGTGTTAGATTGGCCGTAACCTTTTAGTTTGGAAGCTATCTATTGGGCTTGGTTTCCCGTTTTATCCAGGCTTGCCCGAGATAATAGTCCCCGAGCGGGGTGGCTGTGATCTTTAGAAGTCGGGGAGTTGCCTATTAGGTTTTTTTCTCCCGAAGCCCGATCACTTGAGCTGTTTGAGTCGGACGACAGTCCCCGACTGAGGGAGCAATCGTTCATATTCCGGTTAAGTACTGCCCTTTGGGCTCGTTATTAAAAACACAAGATGTTTGTAAGGAAAGTACTCTTCGAGCAATCTTTGTGGGTACGGTTCGTTTTGACCGTATGACCCTTACAATAAATCCTATCTATCGAGACCCTCCCTTTATCAAGTAGTCTTCTCGTTAGAGTTGATATTCAACGCTAACGCATATCCGAGGGTAGCCCCCAGTATTCGAGGTTGATTGTAAAGGAACCTTGGATATTGTTAGATTGATCTGTGGTGCCGATTCATAATCGGGCTTGATTCTAAGTTAGCACGATTCGTCATCGCCTTGTTAAAAACCTCGCCACAAAACCCATTTGGGACAAAAAACGGTCTGAGAGAAAAAGAGTGCAACACGTGCATTCATACCTAAAGACTTCATGCCGTTCGCTAAAAAATCCATCGTCGTTTCTTGTCGACCACCTGCATGTGTCAATCTGAAATAGAAAAGGAATGAAAAAAGGGCGTACGTTAGCAGTAGTACCATTTTAGGTGAGATATGTTCCAATTGCTTGCTAGTTATTCCACATTCATCGTTCCAAGCTTGTAAGACCCTTTTTTGCTGACCTCGAGAATTTGGTACGATCCTTCCCAATTCGAACTCAATTTTCCTTCATTAGGATTTCGGGTGTTGAGGGTGACTTTTCTTAGCACTAAGTCCCCGAAATTAAAATATCGAAGATTAGTTCTTCGATTGTAGTATCTCTCGATTCGTTGCTTTTGTGCGGCTAATCGGATGAGGGTGGTTTTACGCCTTTCATCCAATAGTTCTAGGCTCGTATTCATGGCCTCTTTATTTGATTCCTTTGTTGCATATCGGAACCGGATACTCGGCTCTCCGAATTCGACCGGTATTAGAGCTTCAGCGCCATAAACTAATAAGAATGGAGTAGCGCCGGTGCTGGACTTCGAGGTTGTGTAGTATGCCTAAAGAACTTCGGGTAGAATTTCCTTCCACTTTTATTTGGCATTGGTTAACCTCTTCTTAAGATTTTGGATGATGGTTTTGTTGGTTGATTCGGCTTGCCTGTTCCCGCTGGGATGATAAGGTGTTGATAGGATTCTTTTGATCTTGTGATCCTCGAGAAATTTGGTTACTTTGTTGCCGATGAGCTATTTTCCGTTATCACACACAATTTCGGATGGCATCCCGAATCGACATATGATGTGATCCCAAATGAAGTCGATGACTTCCTTCTCCCTAACTTTCTCGAAGGCCTGTGCTTCAACCCACTTAGAAAAATAATCAGTCATAAATAAAATAAATTGAGCTTTACCTGGTGCCCGTGGAAGAGG
>AWOL01S0005580.1:53858-69962 GCA_000715115.1 Nicotiana otophora | reverse complement strand
GGAAGCTAGTGGAAACTCCTGAACCTCCTCCCAAGCGACCTAATAAAAAAAAAAAAAAAAAAAGATGTATGCTACTATCTAAATTTGGAAAGTTTCAGTGTCGGGAATAAGATTTTGCTATTCATATTATCTTCTATCACTACTAGAAATCTGGTAAAATCGACCAAAAAAACCTACCAACTTTGGTCGGTAATGGCCAATAATCGTCCAAAACACGACCATTTACATGTGGACGGTATTTTAGGGTCGGAAAGGTATACCGACCAAAGTTAGTCGGAAATTACTGACCGACTTTGGTCGGTCAATTAAATTCAAAAACAAATATATTGCAAAAAATACCGACCAAAATTGGTCGGTATTTTAATTATGTAATTAAAAGATTCACCATCTGGGAATCGAATCGGGGTCTGTACTGTGGCGGGATACTATTCTACCACTAGACCATTGGTGCATTTTGTTTTAAGACTATTTTTTATTTGATTTATACTCTTTAATTGTATTTTCGTACGAAAATAACCGACCAAAGTTGGTCGGTTTTATTAAAAAATAAAATTACCTACCAAAGTTGGTCGATTTTTTAAAATGACCGGCCGAATTAACCGACGGTCAATTTTTTTAATATTAATTTTTATTTATTTTAATTGAAAAACCGACCAAAGTTGGTCGGTTTGTTGAAAAATAAATTTTGCGGACTCAAAAATAGTTTCCCATATTTTTGCGCCAAATAAAACTGACCAAAGTTGGTCGGTTTCGTAAAAAATAATTTAAAAAAAAGATATTTTGAAAGACCGACCAAAGTTGATCGGTCGACCTTGGTCGGTTTTTTGCCGAATTTTTAGTAGTGTATAGTAAACTCCAGTTATGATCAAGGAAACATTATAATTGATTCCGGTTAGACGTTGTCGTATCTTCCTAATGATTTTTACTTAGATTTGGAATCAACATTGGTGGTTTCAATCAATGCTACTAGAAGAATTATTTGTTTGGGCTGTTTAAGGTATATTACGAATGTGAATGGCACGATTAATGATGCTCCCAAAAATAAGTAGGCTAGGAACACGTATTTTAGTCGTATTTTGCACTCTAATTACTGTAATTAGAGCATATTTGAGCTTAAATGATGGTGATTTATACTTATTATGTGTTTTATGCTTTGTAGGAGATGATTCCGAGTTTAGAAGATGTTCTGGAACTAAATCGGATAATTTGGAGTTTTGATGTTTGAGTAAAAGCCCAAACGATTAAACCGGGATCGCTTCCGGAGCTTGTGGACCGGCGTTGCATACTAAAGTTGGAAGAAAGCACAAGGGCTAGAGCCAAATGTACTACTGCATCGCATAAGGCATGTCATGGAGTGACGCATTAGTATAAAAGTTTGTCAAAAATTTGAGAAGTCCAGAGGGTTGTAGTTTTTGAGTCTGATAGAAAAATACACTAATGCGACGCATAGCGCGTGGCATAGTGCGACGCATTAGTACAAAATTTTGTCAGACAAGCTAAGTTCAAAGAGTTTACAACCGAGCAAAATGCACTAATACGACACACCCTGCGTAGCACTGTGCGACGTGTGAAGTGTAAAACGTTTGCAGGCTTTCCCACTTCGGCTCAAAGAGAGTAGTTTCGTCTGGGTTCCTTTCTACTTGGTATAAATACACGAAAAATACATTTTTGAAGGGACTTTAGACCTATGGAAGATTGGAGGAGCATTGGAGACTCAAAGCATAATGATTCATCATTCTTTCCTCAACTCAACACCCGAGTTTGGATTGAATTCATGTTTTCTTATTATTCAACTTTATTTGTGATGAATTCCTCAGTGAATATGGAGTACTTTACCTTAGGGTTTGACGAATATAGTATTTTGATTGATATTTGTGGATTTTAACTCTAGTTCTTTGCTTGAATTCGTTTATGGAGCTTTGAATTGTTTGCATCTTTATTCACCAGTTTATTTAATCGAAAGAGGAATATTTTGGTGATTATCTTTGCATTATTTTGTTTGGTTTAATTCAGTGATTCTTTTAAGTAATCGAAATATCTTGTTGAATTGTTAATTAAATCAAGTTAGGAGAATATTCGAGAGACGTTTTCCTGAATACTAATCCATTAACACATGCTTGCATATGTTCACAGTGCTTATATTAGTTCACCTCGTAGAGTTAAGATTTAACCGAGAGAGGAGTCTTGACTACACGTTTGAACTAATCATCGAGTGAATTCGTGAGAATCATTAGAACTCTAGAGTGAATTGAACTAGAGTTAGATTCTAAATAACTATCTTGCACCTATCCTGTCATGACCCTTATTTCTCCCATTGATATTTCGGTGTTGCTCAACTCTTATCTTTCTATGATCAATTGATAATTGTTTTAGTTTCATAGTTAATTTTAATTATTAATCATCCAACTAAAGTATTAATCATCCTGAATAGCTTTAAGCTAGAAATTACTTGAGCATTGTTTAAATCTAATCCCTATGGAGACGATAATTAAACTATACTATCTTTGGCTAGAGAGCATCAATTTCGCATTGTGTTTTGCGTTCATCAATTTTTGGCGTCGTTGTCGGGAATTGGCAATCAATTGTGTTCAAAATAGTTTTTTTCTACTAATTTAGGAACCAATTTAATTTTATTCTTCACAATTTTTCTCTTCCGTGTGCAGGAAACATGTTAAGTTCTTTGGTGTATGATTCGATCTTCTTCAAAAGGAGTGATCACATACGATCCAGAGGTGGAAAAACATCTACAACAATTGAGGAAAGAGAAAGAACTCACCGGAAAATTCTTTAGGATATATTCAACACAAGAGAACATATCTAAGAAAGGTGAGGAGATAGTTGATTTTGCTGCACGGGAACCATCCCAACAGGAAGCAGCCACACAAGCAGCTGCTGAAGTGTAACGACCTGGCTAGTCATTTTGAGTATTATATCCTCGTTCCCCTATTTATTTCTTATTCCTTGCTCATTTGTTGTTATGTGACTTCTCGAGGTAGTTGGTTTGGTTCCGGGGATATTTCAGAATGAATTGGGACATTTAGTCCTAAGGTTGGAAGCCTAAGTTGAAAGAGTTGACAGTATGTTGACTTATGTGTAAATTGCTCCGGAATGGAGTTTTGATGGTCCCGATAGCTCCGTAAGGTGATTTTGAACTTAGGAGTGTGTCCGAATATTGATTTGGAGGTCCGTAGATAATTTTTGATTGAATTGGCGAAAGTTGAAAAAATAGAAGTTTGACAGAGAGTTGACTTTGTAGTTACCGGGCTCGGATTTTAGTTCCGGAAGTTGGAATAGGTATGTTGTGTCATTTATGACTTATGTGCAAAATTTAAGGTTAATCGGAGTTAGTTTGGTATGTTTCGGCATTGGTTTTGTAAGTTAGAAGTTTATAAGTTCACTAGGCTTGAATCGATGCGCGATTCATGGTTTTAGTGTTGTTAGATGTGATTTGACGCTTCGAGCGAGTTTGTATGATATTTTAGAACTTGTTGGTATGTTTGATTGAGGTCCCGGGAGCCTCGGGTGTGATTCGAATCATGCATTTTGAACTTGGAGGGACGGCTGAATTTTCTGTTGTTGGTTTCCTTATAAGCGATCGCAAAGAGTATTGCAGGCAGCTGCGGAATTGGTGCTATGTGTTTATCCTACCCTTTTTAGACCCCGCTTGTGGGATTAAAGTGGGTTGTTATTGTTGTTCGCGAGAGGGTGTCTGCGATCGCGAAGCTTGGGGTGTCAGTGAATCGTGAACGCGTGGGTTAGGTCGCGTTCGCGAAGAGGAAAGAAAGAGACTGGAGTTCACGCGATTTGTTCATCGCGATCACGTGAGGAGATTCGCGATCGCGTAGGTTGATGAGAATGTGAGTCTTGTTCGTGAAGGGTATTTTGAGGGCAACTAATTTTTGTTCTTCGAGATCACGAGCGTCTTTCCGCGATCGCGAAGAGGAACATTTGGGCAAAATATAAGATTTCAAAAATAACGGTTAGAGTAAAATTTCATAATTGGACTTTGAGAGCTCGGATTGAGGCGATTCTTAGTGGGATTTTCAAGAAATTGATTAAGGTAAGTGATTTTAACTCGAATTTGGTTAATATACATGAATATATCATTGTTTTTATTATTTAATAAGTGTTTTGGGTAGGAAAAATTGTAGAAACTTCATAGGCTTTAATTTGAGGATTTGAAGGTCGAGTTGTGATCGGAATTGAGTAATTTTGGTATGGTTGTACTTGTGGTCAAATGGGTGTTCGGATTTTGTTAATTTTGTCGGACTCTGAGATGCGTGACCATGGTTGATTTTTTAAGTTGACTTTTTGACCTTAGTTAAAGATCGTAGCTTTATTAATTGGAATCAATTCCTATAGCTTTTGTTGATAGTATTACGTTATTTTTTGCTAGATTCGAGCCTTTCACAGGTCGATAGTGGGAAGGGCTTGCTAGCGGAGTGATTTGATTTTTTTAAGGTAAATATCTTTATTTAAACTCGGATGAGGCACTAGTTGCCTGTATTGTTGTGACAGCTACGTGTTATTGGGCGCGCACATGCGTGGGGATGAACCCATGTGTGGGCACCGAGGTTATTTATTCATGTTAGGGTTGTGCTCGGGCTCTTGTAAGCCTAGGATTGACAGTTAAGCTTTAAGCTATGATATTTCTCATATTTGTAACATTTGTGCGAACTATTTGAGCCATGTTTGAGGCTACATGGAAGTTTGATCCCATAACGAACTTGATAAATGCTTTTCCGTGATGAAATTGCTGATTTGAGCTATGATAGCACACTTGGCACATGCCTACACTTTAGCATGTCATTTATACCAGTCCAGGAGCATGATAATTGTTATTCATTCATCACTTACATGTATACTTGTTTAATTGCTCATGTATGATATGTTTGGACTGGAGGCATATGACATGCCGGGCGGATTGTGTTGTTATGCCTGAGACCATACCGGGCAGATTGTGTAATTAGCACGTGAGTTGTCCGTGCATATCCATATATTGATGTTATTGGCACGTGAGGTATTCGTGCATGTTCTATTATTAGCACGTGAGTTGTCCGTGCACCGTGTGGATACAGATCCATCCCCCTAGGGTCTCCCTCTCATGTTTCTCTTTTGATGGTGTACACACGGTTATTGTGAATACTGATCAGTGGTTTGGAATGGGTATGGAAAGTTGGGGGAATCTGGCCAGTGTTGTGTTGGATTTTGCATTTCCTTTATCATTTATCGATTTAACGGAATATCACCTCTATATGCCCTGATATTATCTGAGCAGAGAATTTGAGAAACTATACACATGAACACATGGATGTTTTCTCACAGAATTTGATGAGTTAGTTTTCAATGATGTTCTATACTGGTTTAAAAGATGAAACTATACAGGTGATAGCTAGTATCATTAATAATTAATGCTTCTTTTACCTTGCCATGTTTATTTAAGATACTTATTGAGTACATTGGGTTAGTTGTTCTCATACTACACTCTGCACTTCATGTACAGATCTAGGTACTTTTGCGAACGACAGTTATTAGCTTTGGAGCCATATCTATTTGGAGACTATCGAGGTAGCTGCCTTGGCGTCCGCAGACCTTGACTCTCCTTCTTTTTAGTTATTTGTATTGTTCTATATCTTCCTAGATAGTGTTTTTAGAGTTAGACTATGTTGTCATTTAGATGCCCATGTACTCAGTAACACACGGACTTTGGGGGATTATATATTGAGTCGCGGTATTTTCTTACCAGTTAATTGTGAGATTTTGCTCTTAAGCTTATTTTATTATATTTTCAAATTTAAAGATGCGTGATTTATTGTGATTGTCAGCTTGCCTAGTATTGCGATATGCACCATCACACCATCACAACATGTGAGATTTGGGTCGTGACAAGTTGGTATCAGAGCCTAGGTTATATAGGTATCACGAGTCATGAGCATGTTTAGTAGAGTCTTGCGGATCGGTACGGAGACGTCTGTACTTATCTTCAAGAGGCTGCCGAACCATTAGGACAACTTCACTTTCTTGTGTTCTTGTCGTGTGAATATATTGATTCCAAAAACTAAACTTTCGTAATTCTATTCTCTCACAAATTGTGAGGACACGTGCTACCAGATCTGGCAGACGGCCACTAGTACCACCAACTAAGGCCACAAGAGGTCAGGGCCACGGTAGAGGCCGAGGTGCAGCTCGTACAGCAGCTAGAGCAGCACCTGTAGATCGACCAGTTGCTCCACCGTAGATTTCAGATATAGTTGAGCTGGAGGGGGCAGCTCAGGCACCAGCTGTGCCCATTGTGAACCCAGGCCTTCAAGAGGCTCTAGCCCAGATATTGACTGTTTCCACTGGCCTTGCTCAGGCAGTTTTAGTTCAGGCTGTACCATCCACTTTTCGGGTCGGGGGAGGTGCTCAGACTCTTGTCACCCGTACTTTAGACCAGGTTGTACAGGGACTCCAGACACCGGGTGTACTGCCATCCCAACCGGTTGCAGTTGCTCAGGCCGTGTGGGTCCCATTATAAGTGATGAGGAGCAGAAGAGACTAGAGAGGTTTGGGAGGCTCAAGCCTCCATCATTCAGTGGGGCTGAGTTAGAGTATGCTCAGGACTTCTTGGATAGGTGCCAGCGGATTCTTTGCACGACGGGTATTCTGGAGACTAGAGGGGTCTCATTTACTACTTTTCATCTAACGGGATAGCCTTCAGATGGTGGGAGGCCTATGAGCGGAGCCGGCCAGCCGGTGCTGCACCACTTTCATGGCACGAATTCTCAGTTCTCCTTATGGAGAAGTTTATACCACCGACCCATAGGGAGGAGTTGCATAGGCAGTTTGAGCAGCTACACCATGAGGGTATGCATGTGACCCAGTACAATATGAGATTTTCAGAGTTGGCTCGTCGCGCGATCTGGTTGGTTCCCATAGAGAGGGAGAGGATTAGGAGCTTCATTGATGGCCTCAACTACAGGCAGCAATTTGTTATGAGGAGAGGGAATCCAAGAGGCCTCGTGGTTCCACCACAACAGGGGTCGTCCTTATATGCACGCTCAGATGGCTCGCCCGGTTTATCGTGGTGCATCAGTTATCCATGGTTCTTACAATGCTTGTTCGGGCCAATCATCATTTAGTTCGTTACTAGTGTAGAGTTCCTACCATGCTTCATCTTCCTAGGCTTCTACAAGCAGTTCCTCGGGTTATCAGGAGTAGTATCTCGATTAGAGAAGGGGTTGTTTCGAGTGCGGGGACTTGAGTCATCTCAAGAGGTATTGCCCTAGACTGTTGAGTGGGGTTCCAAAGTAGAGTTCTCGGCTGATGATACCAGCATCAACAACTACACTACTCATTCAGCTAGCTCGAGGTGGGGCTCAGGCAGCTAAAGGTTGCCCTAGAGGGGGAGGCCAATTAGGTGGCAACCAGGCTCGATTTTATGCTATCCCTGCCAGGCCAGAGGCCGTTGCTTTATACGTAGTGATCACAAGTATTGTTTCAGTGTGCCAGAGGGATGCTTCCACATTATTTGACCCTAGTTCTACTTATTCATATATATCATCCTATTTTACTCGTTATTTGAATATGCTCTGTGAGTCCTTAGTTTCACATGTTCATGTATCTACGCTGGTGGGCGATACTATTATTGTGGACCATGTGTATCGGTCACGTGTGGTGACCATTGGAGGGTTGGAGACTAGAGTTGATCTCTTATTACTTCGTATGGTTGATTTTGACGTGATTCTGGGTATGGATTGGTTGTCCCCATGTCATGTTATTCTAGAATGTCACGCTAAGACTGTAACGTTGGCGATGCCGGGGTTGCCGAGGATCCAGTGGAGAGGTTCACTAGATTATATTCCCAGCAGGGTAATTTCATATCTGAAGGCCCAATGGATGGTTGGGAAGGGGTGTCTGTCACATCTGGACTTTGTGAGAGATGTTGGTGTTGATACTCCTACTATCGATTATGTTCCGGTAATGAGAGACTTCCTGGATGTGTTTCCTGCAGACCTGACGGGCATGCCACCCGATATGGATATTGATTTTGGTATTGACTTGGTGTCGGGCACTCAACCCATTTCTATTCCCCGGTATCGTATGGCACCAGCAGAGTTGAAGGAAATGAAATAACAACTTCAGTAGCTTCTTGATAAGGGGTTCATTAGGCCTAGTATGTCGCCTTGGGATGCACAAGTTCTGTTTGGGAATAGAAATGATGGTACTATACGGATGTGCATCGATTATAAGCAATTGAACAAAGTTAAAATTTAGAACAAGTATCCTTTGTCACGCATTGATGATTTATTTGACCAGCTTCAGGGAGCTAGAGTGTTCTCTAAGATTGATTTGAGGTCTGGGTATCACTAGTTGAAGATTCAGGACTCAGATATGCTTAAGACGGCATTCAGAACCTGCTATGGTCACTATGAGTCTCTTGTGATGTCTTTTGGGATGACCAATGCCCCAGCAACATTCACGCATCTGATGAACAATGTATTCCATCCATATCTTGATTCGTTTGTCATAGTATTTATTGATGATATACTGGTGTACTCATGTATCCGGGAGGAGCATTCAAATTATTTGAGGATTAAATTATAGAGGTTGAGGGGGAGAAGCTTTATGCCAAGTTCTCCAAGTGTGAGTTTTGGTTCAATTCAGTGGCAATCTTGGGGAACGTGGTGTCCAATGAGGGAATTAAGGTGGATCCAAAGAAGATAGAGACGGTTCAAAGTTGGCCTAGACCGACTTCAGCTACTGAGATTCGGAGTTTTCTTGGCTTAGTCTGATATTATTGCTGCTTCGTGGAGGGTTTCTCGTCCATTGCAGCGCCTTTGACCAGATTGACCCAGAAAGGTTCTCCATTCAGGTGGTCAGATTCGAGCCTTTCACAGGTCAATAGTGGGAAGGGCTTGCTAGCGGAGTGATTTGATTTTTTTAAGGTAAATATCATTATTTAAACTCGGATGAGGCACTAGTTGCTTGTATTGTTGTGACAGCTACGTGTTATTGGGCACGCACATGCGTGGCGATAAACCCATGTGCGGGCACCGAGGTTATTTATTCATGTTAGGGTTGTGCTCGGGCTTTTGTAAGCCTAGGATTGACAGTTAAGCTTTAAGCTATGATATTTCTCATATTTGTAACATTTGTGCGAACTATTTTAGCCATGTTTGAGGCTACATGGAAGTTTGATCCCATAACGAACTTGATAAATGCTTTTCAGTGATGAAATTGCTAATTTGAGCTATGATAGCACACTTGGCACATGCCTACACTTTAGCATGTCATTTATACCAGTCCAGGAGCATGATAATTGTTATTCATTCATCACTTACATGTATACTTGTTTAATTGCTCATGTATGATATGTTTGGACTGGAGGCATATGACATGCTGGGCGGATTGTGTTGTTATGCCTGAGACCATACCGGGCGGATTGTGTTATTAGCACGTGAGTTGTCCGTGCATATCCATATATTGATGTTATTGGCACGTGAGTTATTCGTGCAGGTTCTTTTATTAGCACGTGAGTTGTCCGTGCACCGTGTGGCTACGGATCCATCCCCCTAGGGTCTCCCTCTCATGTTTCTCTTTTGATGGTGTACACACGGTTATTGTGAATACTGATCAGTGGTTTGGAACGGATATGGAAAGTTGGGGGAATCTGGCCAGTGTTGTGTTGGATTTTGCATTTCCTTTATCATTTATCGATTTAACGGCATATCACCTCTATATGCCATGATATTATCTGAGTAGAGAATTTGAGAAACTGTACACATGAACACATGGATGTTTTCTCACAGAATTTGATGAGTTAGTTTTCAATGATGTTCTATACTGGTTTAAAAGATGGAACTATACAGGTGATAGCTAGTATGATTAATAATTAATGCTTCTTTTACCTTGTCGTGTTAATTTAAGATACTTATTGAGTACATTGGGTTAGTTGTACTCATACTACACTCTGCACTTCGTGTACAGATCTAGGTACTTCTGAGCACGACAGTTATTAGCTTTGGGGCCATATCTATTTCGAGACTATCGAGGTAGCTGCCTTGGCGTCCGCAGACCTTGACTCTCCTTCTTTTTGGTTATTTGTATTGTTCTTTATCTTCCTAGATAGTGTTTTTAGCAGTTAGACTATGTTGTCATTTATATGCCCATATACTCAGTAACACACGGACTTTGGGGGATTATATATTGAGTCGCGGTATTTTCTTACCAGTTAATTATGAGATTTTGCTCTTAAGCTTATTTTATTATATTTTCAAATTTAAAGATGCGTGATTTATTGTGATTGTCAGCTTGCCTAGTATTGCGATAGGCGCCATCACACCATCACAATATGTGAGATTTGGGTCGTGACAAGTTGGTATCGGAGCCTAGGTTATATAGGTCTCACGAGTCATGAGCATGTTTAGTAGAGTTTTGCGGATCGGTACGGAGACGTCTTTACTTATCTTCAAGAGGCTGCCGAACCATTAGGACAACTTCACTTTCTTGTGTTCTTGTCATATGAATTTATTGATTCCAAAAACTAAACTTTCGTAATTCTATTCTCTCACAAATTATGAGGACACGTGCTACCGGATCTGGCAGACGACCACTAGTACCACCAGCTAAGGCCACAAGAGGTCGGGGCCACGGTAGAGGCCGAGGTGCAGCTCGTACAGCAGTTAGAGCAGCACCTGTAGATCCACCAGTTGCTCCATGGTAGATTCCAGATATAGTTGAGTTGGAGGGGGAAACTCAGGCACCAGCAGTGCCCATTGTGATTCCAGGCCATCAAGAGGATCTAGCCCATATATTGACTGTTTCCACTGGCCTTGCTCAGGCAGTTTTAGTTCAGGCTGCACCATCCACTTTTCAGGTCGGGGGAGGTGCTCAGACTCTCGTCATCCGTACTTTAGAGCAGGTGATATAGGGACTCCAGACACCGGGTGTACTGCCATCCCAATCGATTGCAGTTGCTCGGGCCTTGTGGGTCCCATTATAAGTGATGAGGAGCAGAAGAGACTAGAGAGGTTTGGGAGGCTCAAGCCTCCATCATTCAGTGGGGCTGAGTTAGAATATGCTCAAGACTTCTTGGATAGGTGCCAGCAGATTCTTCGCACGACGGGTATTCTGGAAACTAGAGGGGTCTCATTTACTACTTTTCATCTAACGGGGGCAGCCTTCAGATGGTGGGAGGCCTATGAGCGGAGCCGGCCAGCCGGTGCTGCACCACTTTTATGGCACGAATTCTCCGTTCTCCTTATGGAGAAGTTTGAACCACCGACCCATAGGGAGGAGTTGCATAGGCAGTTTGAGCAGCTGCACTATGAGGGTATGCATGTGACCCAGTACAATATGAGATTTTCAGAGTTGGATCGTCACGCGATCTGGTTGGTTCCCATAGAGAGGAAGAGGATTAGGAGCTTCATTGATGGACTCAACTACAGGCAACATTTTGTTATGAGGAGAGGTAATCCAAGAGGCCTTGTGGTTCCACCACAACAGGGGTCGTCCTTATATGCCCGCTAAGATGGCTCGCCCGGTTTATCGTGATGCATCAGTTATCCATGGTTCTTACAGTGCTTGTTTGGGTCAGTCATCATTTAGTTCGTTACTAGTGCAGAGTTCCTACCATGCTTCATCTTCCTAGGCTTCTACAAGCAGTTCCTCAGGTTATCAGGAGTAGTAGCTCGATTAGAGGAGGGGTTGTTTTGAGTGCGGGGACTTGAGTCATCTCAAGAGGTATTGCCCTAGACTGTTGAGTGGGGTTCCAAAGTAGAGTTCTCGGCTGATGATACCAGCATCAACAACTACACTACTCACTCAGCTAGCTCGAGGTGGGGCTCAGGCAGCTAAAGGTTGCCCTAGAGGGGGAGGCCGACTAGGTGGCAACCAGGCTCGATTTTATGCTATCCCTGTCAGGCCAGAGGCCGTTGCTTCAGACGTAGTGATCACAAGTATTGTTTCAGTGTGCCAGAGGGATGCTTCCACATTATTTGACACTGGTTCTACTTTTTTAAAAATATCATCCTATTTTACTCGTTATTTGAATATGCTCTGTGAGTCCTTAGTTTCACATGTTCATGTATCTACGCTGGTGGGCGCTACTATTATTGTGGACCATGTGTATCGGTCACGTGTGGTGACCATTGGAGGGTTTGAGACTAGAGTTGATCTCTTATTACTTAGTATGGTTGATTTTGACGTGATTCTGGGTATGGATTGGTTGTCCCCATGTCATGTTATTCTAGAATGTCACGCTGAGACTGTAACGTTGGCGATGCTAGGGTTGCCGAGGATCGAGTGGAGAGGTTCACTAGATTATATTCCCAGCAGGGTAATTTCATATCTAAAGGCCCAACGGATGGTTGGGAAGGGGTGTCTGTCACATCTGGACTTTGTGAGAGATGTTGGTGTTGATACTCCTACTATCGATTATGTTCCGGTAATGGGAGACTTCCTGGATGTGTTTCCTGCAGACTTGACGGGCATGCCACCCGATAGGGATATTGATTTTGGTATTAACTTGGTGTCGGGAACTCAACCCATTTCTATTCCTCGGTATCATATGGCACCAGCAGAGTTGAAGGAATTGAAATAATAGCTTCATTAGCTTCTGGATAAGGGGTTCATTAGGCCTAGTATGTCGCCTTGGGGTACACCGGTTCTGTTTGGGAAGAGAAAGGATGGTACTATATGGATGTGCATCGATTATAAGCAGTTGAACAAAGTTACAATTTAGAACAAGTATCCTTTGTCACACATTGATGATTTATTTGACCAGCTTCAGGGAGCTAGAGTGTTCTCTAAGATTGATTTGAGGTCTGGATATCACTAGTTGAAGATTCAGGACTCAGATATTCTTAAGACGGCATTCAGAACCTGCTATGGTCACTATGAGTCTCTTGTGATGTCTTTTGGGATGACCAATGCCCCAGCAACATTCATGCATCTGATGAATAGTGTATTCCATCAATATCTTGATTCGTTTGTCATAGTATTTATTGATGATATACTGGTGTACTCATGTATCCGGGAGGAGCATTCAAAATATTTGAGGATTAAACTATATAGGTTGAGGGGGAGAAGCTTTATGCCAAGTTCTCCAAGTGTGAGTTTTGGCTCAATTCAGTGGCAATCTTGGGGCACATGGTATCCAATGAGGGAATTAAGGTGGATCCAAAGAAGATAGAGACGGTTCAAAGTTGGCCTAGACCGACTTCAGCTACTGAGATTCGGAGTTTTCTCGGCTTAGTCTGATATTATTGCTGCTTCGTGGAGGGTTTCTCGTCCATTGCAGCGCCTTTGACCAGATGGACCCAGAAAGGTTCTCCATTCAGGTGGCCAGATGAGTGTGAGGAGAGCTTTCAGAAGCTCAAGACTTCCTTGACCACAACTCCAATTCTAGTTTTACCTTCAACGTCAGGTTCTTATATAGTGTATTGTGATGCTTCTCGGATTGATATTTGGTGTGTCTTGATGCAGGATGGTAGAGTGATTGCTTATGCTTCACGCTAGTTGAAGCCCCATGAGAAGAACTACCATGTTCCTGATTTGGAGTTGGTAGTCATCGTTCATGCATTGAAGATTTTGAAGCATTATCTTTACTGTGTGTCTTGTGAGGTATTTACGAATCATCGGAGTCTCTAGCACTGATTCAAACAAAAGGATCTGAATTTGAGGGAACAGAGATGGTTGGAGCTGCTAAAGGACTATGATATCACCATTTTGTATCATTCTTGGAAGGCCAATGTGGTGGCCGATGCTTTGAGTAGAAAGGCGGTGAGTATGGGTAGCCTTGCATTTATTCCGGTCGATGAAAGGCCGCATGTATCAGATGTTCAGGCCCTGGCTAATCAGTTAGTGAGATTAGATGTTTCGTAGCCCTGTCGGGTTCTAGCTTGTATGGTTTGTCAGTCTTCCTTATATGATCGCATTAGAGAGCGTCAGTATGATGACCCCCATTTGCTTGTCCTTAAGGACACGATTCAGCACGATGATGCCAAGGAGGTTACTACTGGGGATGATGGGGTGTTGCGGATGCAAGGTCGGATTTGTGTCCCCAATGTAGATGGGCTATGTGAGTTGATTCTTAAAGAGGCCAATAGTTCGCGGTATTCTATTCATCCGGGTACCGCAAAGATGTATCAGGACTTGAGGCAGCACTATTGGTGGAGGAGGATGAATAAATATATAGTTGGGTTTGTAGCTCAGTGCCTAAATTGTCAGCAAGTGAAGTAAGAGCATCAGAGACCTGGCGGATTGCTTTAAAGGCTTGAGATTTTGGAGTGGAAATGGGAGCGTATCACCATGGACTTTGTAGTTGGGTTCCCACAAACTTTGAGGAAGTTTGATGTTATTTAGGTGATTGTTGATCAATTGACCAAGTCCGCGCATTTCATTCTAGTTGGGACCACCTATTCTTCGGAGCGGTTGGCTGGGATCTACATCCACAGGATTATTCGCCTTCATGGTGTGCTGGTGTCCATCATTTTAGATTAGGGCACATAGTTTATATCACAGTTTTAGTGAGCAGTGCAATGAGGGTAAGGCACACGGGTTGAGTTGAGTACAACATTTCGCCCTTAGATGGACGGACAGTCCGAGCGCACTATTCATATATTGGAGGATATGATATGCGCTTGTGTCATGGATTTTGGGGGTTCTTGGGATCAGTTTTTGTCATTTGCATAGTTTGCCTACAACAACAGCTACCAATCGAGCATTCAGATGGCTCAGTATGAGGATTTGTATGGGAGACAGTGTCGGTCTCCGGTGGGTTGGTTTGAGCCGGGTGAGGCTAGGCTATTGTGTACTGACTTGGTTCGGGATGCTTTGGACAAGGTTAAGTTGATTAAGGATCGGCTTCGCACAGCGTAGTCTAGACAGAAGAGTAACGCCGATTGGAAAGTTCGTGATGTTGCTTACATGGTGGGAGAGAAGGTATTGCTCAAAGTTACACCCATAAAGGGTGTTATGAGGTTCGAGAAGAAGGGCAAGTTGAGCCCTCGATATATTTGTCCTTTTGAGGTGCTTTAGATGATTGGAGAGGTGGCTTACAAACTTGCATTACCACTTAGTCTATCGAGTGTTCACCCAGTGTTTCATGTTTCTATACTCCGGAAGTATTTCGACAATCCGTGTCATGTTTTGGACTTCAGCACGGTTCAGTTGGATGGTGATTTGACTTATGATGTGGAGCCAATGGCTATTTTGGATCGGCAGGTTTGAAAATTGAGGTCAAATAACATAGCTTCAGCGAAGGTGTAGTGGAGAGGCCAGCCAGTCGAGGAGGCAACTTGGGAGACAGAGAGGGAGATGTAGAGTAGATATCCAGGCCTATTTGAGACTCCAGGTATGATTCTAGACCCGTTCGAGGAAGCACATTTGTTTAGGGGGGGGGGGATGCAACGATCTGACCGGTCATTTTGAGTATTATAGTCTCACTCCCCCCATTTATTGCTTATTCCATGCTCATTGGTTATTATGTAACTTCTCGGGGTAGTTGGTTTGGTTCCGGGGATCTTTCGGAATGAATTGGCACACATAGTCCCAAGGTTGGAAGCCTAAGTTGAAAGAGTTGACCGGATGTTGACTTATGTGTAAATGGCTCTGGAATGGAGTTTTGATGATTCCGATCATAGGGTGATTTTGGACTTAGGAGTATGTCCGGATATTGATTTGGAGGTCCGTAGATGCTTTTGGCTTGAATTGGTGAAAGTCGGAAAAATAGAAGTTTGGAGAGTTGAGAAGTTTGACCGAGAGTTGACTTTGTGGTTACCATGCTCGGATTTTGGTTCCAGAAGTTGGAATAGGTCAGTTGTGTCATTTATGAACTCTGTGCAAAATTTGAGGTTAATTAGAGTTGGTTTGGTATGTTTCGACATTGGTTTTGGAAGTTAGAAGTTCATAAGTGCATTAGGCTTGAATCAATGCACGATTCATGGTTTTAGTGGTTTTTATGTGATTTGACACTTCGAGCGAGTTCGTATGCTGTTTTACGAATATTTGGTATATTTGGTTGAGGTCCCGGGGTCTCGGGTGATTCGGATCATGTTCGGTGCATTTTGAACTTGGAGGGACTCCTGAATTTTCTGTTGCTGGTTTCCTTATACGCGATTG